>JBBPOI010000205.1:0-20687 GCA_038091355.1 Phylloboletellus chloephorus | reverse complement strand
GATGTCTCTGTTCATAGACATTAAAGAGGATCAGGCACCGTCCTTTTACGGTCTTTATCTTCTCATATCTCCACTGCCTTTAGGAGATTACGATACAGTAGCTACATTCGTTATTGAGTTTGTTACGTAGTCTTACTTACATTCTCATTATGGTACAAGCAGTTAGAGTAGTCATTCGTGCCGTTGGCTTTTGGCATTGCTCCTTGCCATTAGTCTAACTCTAGGGTTAGCCTTGAATCATTGCAAGTTGCTACAGTTCATCGTTCGCTGGTCAACATTATGGGAGGAATCCGGGGCGGATAACATCCTAGGAGTAAGACTTCTGGAGAAGGCCATTTGGTCTTCTATTATGAAGCAGATATACCTGCAGAACAGCAGGAAGAACAACGTCCAGGACTATCTGGAAGCTGTTCTGGAGTTTGGCACGGCTGAAGAATCTTTCGCTCTTCGTAGGCGATACCAGGCACAACGCTGGTCGAATAAAACTAGTGTCTCTGCTCCCTCTGGCAGAGCACGTATTTACCCGGGCGCTGGAGAGCCCATGAACATCGGGGCTGCTGGTAAGCCTACCTGTTTCAACTGTGGGCAGTCGAATTATCGGGTGGCTAGATGCCCCAGCCCAAGGTCCCCTGCCCCAAATGTGCCTGGCTTAGGGGCAGGCATAAGTACGGTTGCCGAACAGGTAACCAGGGAGGCTCGAGCTCGTCTCGAGTTCAACAGGTGGCGCCGGCAGTGCCAGTATCAACAGGAATGGCTGCAGGACAGCCTCAAGGACAATCCGACCTGAACAAGGTCAAAGAAATGTCATATGCTGAGATGAAGGCATATTTTTTCGATCTCCATTGTGCCGAGATGAAGGCACAGGGAAAAGGATTCGGAGCTTAGTTGAGCTAGGCAGACAAGCTCTGAAACAAGAAGTTGTAAATAGGTTTTCTGTTTTGGACTTGGACGATGAGACTGTGACATATACCGATGAATCTACTCTGGTCTCTGAGAATGAGTCTGAAAGTAAGAAACTGAAAATAACTTTAAAGCCTAGTAAGTCCGAAGAGGGTCCCTGTAAAGGGCTTGGCAGGGACAGTACCGCGCTTAATTCTCTTAAAAAAAATTCCCAGAAAGGATTTGCATGTGGCAATCCTAAAGCCAAAGAATGGCCCTGGATGCTCACACTAAACCTCAACGAGTTAAAACAATTGATCGAACCAAGCTGTAGGCGTAAACCCACAAGAACTTGACTAGAGTTCTTGGGGCGCATTCATTCACCCTTATATACTAAAGCTACATGGTCCGTGTGCATATGCGCAACATATTACTAATATTATATATGATAAGAGCGAATATTGTTATTCGCTTGCTATACTTGTTATCTATGCTACAAGGGTTTTAATGTGATTATGTGAAATGGTGAAATATGTGAAGATGTGATATTGTGAAAGTGCGAAGAGGTGAAAGAATAGAGGGATAGATGATTCCCATGGTCACGTGCATGTTCCCACAGTCACGTGACTGGAAAACGAATATTTACTGAAGGAGCGCTCAGCAGCTCAACTTCATAAATATAATGAAAATAAATATTGACCAGCAAGACAGGGGCTAAAAGTGAGCGCACAGCAGCTCAAGCTTTGTGTTTCTAACATTGCATCTGATCCGCAACTCTTAAGTGAGAGATCGCTTTAGAAGTTAAAGTAGCTCATCCCACTACTAAACATAAGGAACATGGGTGTGAAGTGCTCCTAGATAGTGGAGCCAATGGTATTTTCGTTGATAGACAATGGATCAATGAAAAGAATATTCATGTCCAGAAGTTGGAATGTCCTATTCCAGTCTTCAATGTTGATGGAACTAAGAATTCCGCTGGAGATATCACACATTCAGCAGAATTAATTATCTCCTACAATGGACATAGAGAAAAGGTCATGGCAGAAGTCACTGACTGTTAGAGTCTGGGGTCTTCCTAAACCACCAAACCCTAATCCCCCTATACTAGAGTACATGTACAGAAGGTAGAGGTCATCTACTACTTATCTATTACAAATTGTATAATAATAAAAGGAATGCCGATAATCCCTACTGCCCTAAAAGTACGGGCGTGAAGAAAGGAAGACCGGAAACCGATGGTGCAGGAGTTGTATTATCGTCTTGCTCCAAGACGTCTGGCCAAGGTGACCAGCGACCCCCCCTAGTGCACTATGGGGGAACAGCAACTTTATCCAAATTTGTGGCACTGGACGGGCGCATAACTAGCATTTACTGGGTGCTATACCTGCTGGCTTCAGGCGCCAGATCCTTCATTCCCTTAAGCCTGGGGCCCGGCTATAGCGACAGCTTAGAGGGCATCACCCCTGGTCTGACCTAACCCTGGCCGACGGGGAGACTTACATGCAACCTAGTATAGGCCCACGAAGGGGCTGACTCAGGGATTGCAAAGCTGGGGGACGATACCCTAGCCTCTACACTACTTATACATCTGAAGGGTGGCTATGTACCTGGCAACCCTGTACCCTCCAGATAACAATAATAGCCCATGACATCATAGATGACATCATGGACCAAAGATAAGGGCCTGGCCCTTTGACATGAGGTGTTCCAGCCCCTTGCCAGCAGGCTCAGCAGAAGAAGAAGGCGTGTGGGCATATGAACACACCATAGCCATGAGGTAAGAGTCTAGACCTGGGCTAAGGGTCTAAAGATAAGAGCCCAAACGTGGCTAGGCCACATCACATGACTAGTTATCACATGACAGTGTCACATGACTTCCAATCACGTGACTTTGAAGATAGGAGAATGATCACGTGACCAAATCACGTGACCCTGAAATGGATGTAATTTTGAGGAATGTCCTCTCCTCTACTGTCCCCTATCTTCCAAAGGGACTCTCAAGGAGGCTTTAATCCTCGTCTTCTTCGGCAATGATACCGGCAATTGACAACCAGTACCTATGTGCTACGATCTGATATAATTGTATTTATCAAGAAGGGACAATACCCCCTTGACTGCTCTAAAGGCGAGCGTGTGTGAATTTGTATATATTTAGATGATACGTAAGAAGATTTAATAGGGACGATACCCTCTGCCATAAATGTGTGGGCGAAATGAAAAGAAAGACTGTAAACCAACAGTGCAGAAGTTGTATTTATGTCTTTCTTCAAGACATCTGGCCAAGGTGACCAGCGACCTCCCCTAGTGCACTATGGGGAAACAGCAACTTTATTCTTATTTGTAAAGGGCCGAATGAGTGCTGTAACTACCAGATAAGTGAGTGGTATGCCTGTCTGCGTCAGGTGCAGATAACCTTTATCTCCTTGACCCTGGAGCCTGGGTGGTGCTATACCAGCTTAATCCAAGTGTTACAGATCCTTAGACCTGCACCACAGGGACTCCACTAGCTAATCTACTAGGGCGTACTAAACCCCAATAGATGTGCCAAACCAGGGGTGGTTCCCCTCTAAATAACCTTATAGCCGGGACCCAGGCTTACAGGGGATGAAGGTTACTGGCACCTGATGCCAGCGAGACTAGCACTCGCCCCACGCTATCCATGCACCCGTCCAGCGCCATAAATTAGGATAAAGTTGCTGTTCCCCCATAGTGCACTAGGGGGGGTCACCGGTCACCTTGGCCGGATGTCTTGGAGTAAGACAATAATACAACTCCCACACCGTCAGTTTCCGGTCTTCCTTTCTATACACCCGTATCTTTAGGGCAGTAGGCATTATCGGCATGCCTTTAGTATTATACTATTTGTAATAGATAAGTAGTAGACGACCTCTACTCTCTGTACATGTACTCTAGTATGGAGGGATTAGGGTTTGGTGGTTTAGGAAGACCCCAGACTCTAACACCCTCCACTTCGCCTTCACAACTCAACACGCTTCCTCCACCTGCTGCTCCTGCACCCTTCTTCTCCACTCCACGAACTTGGCAGTGCAAGTATCGTCGTCATTGTTGGCCACCTTGACCCAGGCACTCGTTGGACCAGTTCTGAATATCATCGGTGCTGGACATGGTAGTTGATGAAGAAGAAGCAGAGAGCGGAGCACCATGGACTTTATAGGACTCCAGCTACCACGAACAAAAATTCTGACTCCGACTATTTTTTATTTCATATTGATTGCTCACTAGGCCTTCAGGGGTTCAGGCCTAAGAGGGAGATACTATCATATACCGGACCCTCCAAGCTCAACTCCAAACCTCTACCTATGACTTCGACCCTCTGGGTGCAACTCTGCTTCAAAGAGAAGTGAACTCCACTGTGTTCTCTGTCAGAATGTAACTCCGGGTCTCCGGACCTCTAGGACTTTTATTTGATTTCTCCCCCTGATACTTTATTTCAAAATCGTTCATAGATTTCACATCCTCCATCTCGGAGTCTAGCCCCCAACCTTCAACTGTCGGGATGAGACTCCAATCTTGTTCTCTGATTTCAAAAGCTGTCAGAAGGTATTCTGAATACTTGTCTCACTCTCTGACAGCTCCGGGTCTCAGAAACAAGGGCTCCCACTCTTGTGAAGGGACTCCAGGTTTGTTTCACTCGTGATTCTGCTCTGGTCCCACTCATAATATTTCCTCTGTAATCTACTTACAATTTGGATATTTAAGTATGAGCCCATCCCTGTATGCCATAGTTCGAATATCAATTTGGCCTCAGCTCCTTTCTGCTCTCTGAGTCTCCCCAGGCTCTACTCTTAGATTACTCACTAGATTAGTTCCTCCAAAGACTAAGTCTTGCCCTCTTCACTCCATTCTGACCTCCAAAATCTGGGATAGACTTGCAGTAGAGGCACACCACATAAGATGAAGCCAATGTCCCACAAACCCGAGAAACTAACTCCACCCTCCGGAGCTGACCTGGGCCTTGCCTGACAGATCAGCACTTCCATCCCTGTGCCTTTCTCTGACCTTCCAGAGTTCTTCAGTATCCTGCCTTCATCTCTTCCTCTGTTCTCTTAACAGTATACTTAACAAGAGCGAGCAGAAAGCTTTGAGGGATGACCAGAAGAGGGGAGCAATCAATTGGAAAGAAGATCCTGAAATACCCTGGATATAGTGGACTTGCCAACACCAGTTTTAGAGGCAATCTGGTGAATAGAATGACCACTGGAGGCAAGAGAAAAGATGTTTTCCTTTTGACCAAAGGAGATAGAATGTATAGTGGAATGGTGGAGTTCTGAGAATATTGAGCCTGGTTAAATAGCTTGACTATAGGTTCCATGATATGTAACATTACCATGGCAACAATCCACTGGCAGTTGGTTGCTATGGAAATGGTGGAGCATCAGATTCTGATATATTTACAACACACTCACATAATTGTCCCAATGAGTGCCTGTTTTGAGTTGCATATATCTCCATGGTTTCTAATTCAAATTCCATAAGTTTATTCTTGGCATCTATCCCTGAGTAAATACCTCCTTTTATACACCAACACTTTGTTTGTATTTGTATTAGTTCCTGAGTTATTCAATTAACAATCAAAAAGTGCAAAATATTAGGACAATTTTGTGAGTCAATAAGTCTGTCGAGTTCTTGGGGATGATTGTGTCGCAACGAGGTATTGCCATGGAAGAGTGTAAAGTGAAAGCTGTATTAGAATGGCCCTGTCCTACAAACGTTAAAGGAGTTTGAAGTTTCCTTGAACTAGCCAATTTTTATAGGTGATTCATCAAGGATTTCTCCTTAATAATGAGGCTGTTGAGCGATCTCACCAAAAAGGATTACTTATGGGAATGGACTGAGAGGCAACAGATAGCGTTTGATATGTTGAAAGGTGCCTTCACCACTGCGCCTATCTTGATCTTCCCAGATTCTGAAAAGGAGTATTGTTTGGAGTGCAATGCCTCTAATTATGCAACGGGAGCAGTGCTTTCTATTAAGAAGGGAGAGGATTGGCATCCGGTGGCCTTTCACTCTGCTTCTATGATCCCTGAGCAAAGAAATTATCCCATTGGAGATAAAGAAATGCTCGCTATTATTTGTAGATTCGACCCAATTCAACCCCCTTGCTTTATTCTTTTGCTCTCTCGTACTTTTGACACTGCTCATTGGACCCACTCCTATTCTCAAGGGTCTTTGCTTTTTGAGTTGTTTCAGATTGTAGATTTTCTTGAGCTGGAAAAATGTTAGCATGCAATGAGAAAACATATTGTACTACAAACCATGTTCCATTTGGTGGAGAGTTGCAATGACAATCTTCCAGTATTGAGGAGTGCAGCTGTTGCATTGAGAACCGACTGTGGGGGGGGTCCTGGTCTGCCCAAACTTGTTCTTCTGTTGGATAAGGAGATTGAGGAAGCAGTGTGTTTCGTTGTCAGTCCAATTAGCCCATGGCCTCCTGTCTTGAGGTGGGGCCATGACTTGCAAGGTCTTGAGGACACAAAGAGCAATGAAAGCTGAGAAGTGGCGAATGATGTGGTATGTTCAGAGTGTAGGATTGCTGGGCAGGGGGCATGCTGGCATGCTGGGGGCGAAGGCGAACTGATTCAGATTCCGACGGCCGGGCGCTCAGCCCGTCTGTCCCTGAATCCCAGCTCTTCTACCCGATAATAATCGTTGATTATTCCTTGTTAACCAAAGTACCGAACTGGCTCTAAGCCTCTAACGAGTTCAAGATTTCTCGCTATCATCATCGTACCCTCGGCGGATGCGCAGAGAACACGCTGAGAAACTGGTATTCAGGCGGCTTTCGGAATGCTTGAGCAAATGCATACGCAGCAGAAAGCGCTTTGTACCTGTCACGATTCTAGTGTGCTTCCGCATACAAGAAATCTCGTCGAGTCCAATCCGCGTAGTTTTCGTGTATTCCCTCGTGTTGATTGGCAGGATTGGTTCCAAGTATTACTCACAATCACCAGTCATTCTGTAGCAAAACATGCACAGCACCAAATTCAACACGGGCACGAAGCATTAGACTACTCATTACAACTCAATCAACATCTCCTCCCTCCGCTCCTGCGGCGGTGCAGACGGCACGGATGGTGCGTACAGGTCAAACGACTGCGGCGTGCTCGTCGGGACGGTGGGGAAGGCGGGAAGCGGCGGGTTTGGGCTTAGCTGAGGCTGCACAGGCGGAGGACTCGAGAGCTGGTGGACGGTGTGCGCCGGTTGTGCAGCGGAGTATGAATGCGCGCGGGCGTAGGCAGGGAGAACATGCGAAACAGTAGACGAGCGCGCAAGCGACGGAGGCGCAGCGATAGAGGGACGAGAGGTGAGCGTGTGAGACCGCGCGAGGGTGCTTCTGTCCGGTGAGGTGCTGACCGCGAGAACCGAGGGGGCGAGAGCAGGGGCTGATGCGGTGGGTGCGGCTTGTGCGACGGCCTGCGGCCGAGATTCAGGGAGAGGACGTAGCGCACTGTGCACATCGAGTCCCTGTCGTTGGCCCTCTACCCCAAGGAGAATTGGGGGCATCGCCTGCGGTATGGACACGGGCTGATAACTCTGCGTGGCGTGCGTGCCCGAGAGGAGGGGCTGCAACGGAGGTGAGGACACAGGAAACCCAGGTGGTGACATCATCTGGCCATGTAAATGTGTCTCTAACTCAGCTGTGGAAGATTTGTAGGGATACAGAGGCTGGGAGTATGAGGACCCTGACGTGCTCGCCAGCGGAGGCGGAGGCGGGGCATACGATAGTTGGAAGGAAGTTTGGGAGCTCGGAGAGTGCGGGACTTGAGATGGGGCGGTGGCTCCTAGGGGTGGTGCGTATGCATGGGACGAAGGGGCCCATTGGGGTCCCTGAGACTGCACATACCCATTTGGGGCATGGGTTGGTCCGGTAACGGACAGCGTCGACGCTCGAGTCTGCTCTGGAGACGTGCGACGCCAAGTCGGGTGGGAGAGCTGATCTGTGAGCAACTTGTCATAGAGCTTGACTGCTTGCGACAGTTTTTCATGCATTTCGGACAAGAGTTCTACGGTTGGGTGGATGGCCACGAGAACGAGCTTAGGTAGATAAACATGGAGGAATGCTAAAACTACTCACGCTCTTTCCTCCCTGTATCGTCTAAACCCATCGCGAGCTTAGGTCTGAGCCCGTTTGCCTTGTCGAAAAGCTCGCTGACGGCGGGATACCGTGCCATGTCTCTTCCGCCCTGTGCTTGTACCTGCTCAATGGTCTGGTTGAACGTGAGTATCACATCTGACTCGAGAAGTTCGAGGTCATAGCTCGGAATCTTGGGTACAGATGGGGTAGGCGTGACTGTGGGTGGGTAGGAGGAAGGGTAGCCCACGTCTACGGCCGATGGCATTTCCGCCGGTGCACTCGGCCTCAGCATGTTTGCCTCCCTCAAACTCGCCTCGATCGCAGCTTTCAAATCTGGGTCGTCTTCCTCATCAGCGGTTGTGTTTGCAGGTGGTGCCAATCTTCCTCTGTCTTTGTCAGGGTAGGTCGTGCGATCGACGACGGGTGGCTCCAAGGGCTGGGAATACGGCTGTGGCTGGTAGGGAACGAACCCGGGACGTTTGGTCGATGCTGAGGATGCGCCGACCTCCTGGAGGGAGAGTTGAATCGCACGTTGGAGTTCGGCGTCGAAGAGGTCACGGGCGCTGCTGTTTCGGGGGCTATACATGCTTGCGGAGTGACGATGGCCTTTGTCGCTGCAGCAGCTGAGTACGAACAATGAGAGAAAACGAGGATTATGCACGCACGTCCGCTCAGCCTTGCGCGCCAGCTTGGAGTGGCAGCCATCGCAGACCCTGACAGGTTGAGTGATGCCGAAATGGGGAAGCGGTATCGACTTGGATGAGCACTGTTGGTCGAAGACCTGGCCACAGTTGCGGCAGTGGTGTTTGCGGTTCGTGAACGTGAAGGGGGTGCGACAGCGGAGACAGACGTCGGAGTCGATCCATTCTGGGGCGGTGGAGGTGTCCACCATTGCCGAGTTAGCGAGGGCGAGGTCTCGTGGAGGGAAGTCGTATCCTGGTGGTCCTGAGACGACATGGATGATGGAGGAGGCGGCGAGCGTACCTTCGTTCTTGAGGGTCTTGTATACTTGACCGACGTGGCTCAGAGAAGGCTTTCCCTCGAATGCAAGCGACCAATTCTGGATGTACTTGAGTATGTCAGACTTGACGGAGTGGTTGAGACCGGGGATCTTGAGGATAGAAACGAGGTTCTCGATGAATTCTCTGGATGCAATCTCCGTGAGGAAGAGGTCGCCGCCGTTCTTGACGCATATGTCTGTGAGCTGGGGGGGATGAGGGACGCGCGGCGAGGCAGAGGCGGGCACTCACGCCGAGGGCGAGGATCTGCACGTTCGGGTTCTTGTGGTTGAGACGACGCTTGAGCGCGCGCATGGCATCCTTTGCGGGGGCCGACTTGGAGCGGATCTGGTCGCATATCTCGAGGTTGAGCGCGACGTCCTCCGCGCCGGCGGGAAGGAGCTCGGAGGTCGCCTTGTCTGCTGGAGGTGAGCGCGGCGGCGGCGGCGACGAGAACGGTGCTCACCGACGGCGTCGTCGATCTGCGACGTCCCCCAGAGCCAGCTCGTCAACGATGTCATCCTGCCTGCGTCGTCGTGCGCTGCCTGGGTTGCCGTCTCCGCAACGCTCCGCAATTCGGACTCCGATAAAAACGCCAGCGTGCCGAGACGCCTGCCGTGCATCATTGCCTTTTTTGTGGCGGCGGCACGCCCATGAATTGTGGCGGAGTTGGAACGTGCGACCCATCCACAGGTTGTTCCCGAACATCCATCGTCGTTCGACACCGGGTCAGCAGCGCTTCTCGTCGTGCACCCGCAAGGCGTCCATTCGACCCGCTCGCATCACGCAACCACCCCAGGAATCCCGTTTGCCCGTTTTTTCAGCGGCTTTTTTCGCCTTCTTTTAGTCCTTTCCCCGCTCTCCAGCAGCCCTCCATCAAGCTCAAAAAGTCGCAAATATTCGACGTTCCTCCTCGCAAATCTCGCCTACCACCCCCGATTCGCGTTAATTCACGTCTTGGACCATCCTTTCTAGCTTACTCCCCCATAGCGCGTTTAATCCTAGTCATGCTTGGTCACCAGTTCGCGTACTCAGCCGCTCCCATCCGCAAGGTCAAGGAGGTCCAATTCGGCATCCTTTCCCCAGAGGAAATCGTGCGAACCACTCCCCCACCCCAATCCTCTGCCATGCTAATCTTCCTCCTATCACACAGAAAGCTTATTCCGTAGCCAAGATCGAACATCCAGAAGTTATGGATGAGACAACCCACAAACCCAAGCTCGGTGGCTTGATGGATCAGCGTATGGGCACAATCGACAGAAACTTCAAATGCCAGACCTGCGGGGAGGGTATGTCCGAGTGTCCTGGCCACTTTGGCCACATAGAATTGGCCAGGCCAGTCTTCCATCCAGGCTTGTTCCCCCTCATCCATCTACGTTATCGACCGCTAACCCACACTAAGGCTTCATTGTCAAAGTAAAGAAGATCCTTGAATGTATCTGTGTAAACTGTGGGAAACTTAAAGCCGATATCGTGAGTCGCGTCTAACTCTACTCGTTTCGCACCCCACCTCCCAATTTTCTGGGGGCTCTCTCCATAATCCATTGGAGAACCCCAAACCCGCACCACGGCAGTCCTCGAGCATCGAGGCGTTTGGCCCGCTGTGGCGTGGCTAACGCGCGTTTTCGGTCGCTTGATCGCCGCGTGAGCCATTGCAAACGCCCAGCGTGGGTTGGACACGAGGTGCGCGGTGAAATGGGGCGCTGAACGAGGAGTGCGAAAATGAATCGGTGGCTACTTTGGTGTGCTGACGGCATATTCCATGGTCCCGACTCACATCGCGCTCTCCTACCTGTGACGCAGGTGGGAGACGTCGCATCCCGTGGCCTGGCATATATGTCAATGATGTGCTTGTCCGCTGCCTCCTTGTGACGCTTTTTTTTGTCGTAGTAGTGATTTTTTGCGAGGGTCGCGTTCTGTTTGTGAACCTTCTAACTGACATTTTTTATTCCTCCTTGCAATCTTTCGTGTCAATGTTCCCCCAATGTCATATTCGTTCTCCCAGTCCGACCCCAATTTCGCCGACAAAATACGGCATGTTCGCGATCCCAAGGCCCGGATGGCCGTTGTCTGGTCGCACTGCAAGACAAAAATGGTTTGTGAAACCGACGATCCCAAAGAAGAAGGCGCCGATGGGGACGTCGATGAGCCTAAGAAAGGGCACGGTGGTTGCGGCCACATTCAACCGCTTATCCGAAAGGAGGGCCTCAAGCTGTTCGTACAGTACAAGCGGCCCAAGGACGAAGACGAGGTTCGTACCAGCGACGCAGCACGTTGACGTCGCCGCGCTTTGTTGAACGTGACTATGTTTTTGCAAACTTAGGATGTCAAGTCGTTGCAACCTGACAAAAGGCTCTTTACGCCTTCAGAGGTGTACACGACGTTCAAAAAGATGTCCGATTCCGATTTGCACCTTATTGGTCTTTCTGACGAATATGCGAGGCCTGAATGGATGATTCTGACTGTGATGCCCGTCCCCCCGCCGCCCGTTCGCCCGAGTATAGCGGTCGATGGAGGTGCAATGAGGAGTGAAGACGATCTGACGTACAAGCTTGGGGACATTATAAAGGCCTCGGCAAACGTCCGACGCTGTGAACAAGAGGGTGCCCCTGCACATGTCATCACGGAGTTCGAGCAATTGTTACAGGTGAGCGCGGCAGACCACCCTTGCACCCCATTGCTGACACAGTTCTGCGACTATGTTCCCTTCGACTTGAAGTTCCACGTTGCCACGTATATGGATAACGATATCGCTGGCATCCCGCAAGCATTGCAGAAGAGTGGCCGTCCTGTGAAAGCGATTCGTGCGCGTCTGAAAGGGAAGGAAGGCCGTCTTCGCGGTAATCTCATGGGGAAACGTGTGGACTTTTCGGCGCGGACGGTCATTACTGGCGATCCAAATCTGGAGCTGGATGAGGTTGGTGTGCCGAAAAGCATTGCCATGAATTTGACATATCCTGAACGAGGTATGTGTTAACATGACGAAGTTCGGACAGAGGATTGATGCATGGGGTTTTAGTGACGCCTTACAACATCGCGTACCTCCAGGAGCTTGTGCGGAACGGCCCTTCCACTTATCCTGGGGCACGATATGTCGTTCGGGACACAGGCGAACGCATAGACTTGCGATACAACAAGCGCGCCGATGCTTTCCTTCAATATGGGTGGATTGTCGAGAGACATCTCAAAGATGGAGAGTAAGACACCTTTTTTGGTGTTCCTAGTTGCGATGGGCTGAGGTATTGAACCGCTATTAGCTTCGTGCTTTTCAATCGACAACCCAGTCTGCATAAGATGAGTATGATGAGCCATCGGGTGAAGTTGATGCCATATTCTAGTTCGTATTCATTCGCTCACGGCTCCGGGTTGGGAGGTGGCCTGGCTGACGGATGGATTCGCAGCATTTCGTTTAAATTTGTCTGTTACGCCTCCTTATAACGCCGACTTCGACGGTGATGAAATGAACATGCAGTAAGTCTACTGAATCTCGTTGGATTATCTTTCCTTGACCGGGTACGTGTTTTAGTATACCCCAGTCTGAAGAAACCCGTGCCGAGCTGAGCCAGATTGCGTGGGTTCCACGGCAGGTCAGTATCTCGGCTTATCAGTCCGAGCACGGCACGAAACTTCTGTAGATTATATCCCCGCAAGCGAACAAGCCCGTGATGGGTATCGTGCAGGACACGCTGTGCGGTATCCGCAAATTTACCTTGCGAGACTCGTTCTTGGACTGGAATCATGTCCAGAACATCCTTCTCTGGGTTCCCGATTGGGATGGCAACGTCCCAACGCCCGCGATTATCAAGCCAAAGCCTCTCTGGACTGGGAAGCAAATCCTGAGCATGGTTATCCCCCGAGGTATCAACATCCACCGCGCACCTGACCCGAAGTCATCTAACCCCGTCTTCGACGACGGCATGATGATCGATAACGGTGAAATCCTATTCGGGATCGTGGACAAGAAGACCGTCGGAGCAACGCAGGGCGGTCTCATCCACGTAGTTTTCCGCGAAAAAGGCCCCGAGGCCACACGTCAACTGTTCACCGGGATTCAAATGGTCGTCAACTTCTGGCTATTCCACAACGGTTTCAGTATCGGTATCGGTGATACAATCGCTGGGCCAAAGGTCATGAGTTTCATCACACAACGCATCGTGGAGGAGAAGCAGCAGGTCGCGGAGATCATCGAGGAGGCATACCATGACCGGCTCAAGCCCATGCCAGGTATGACCATTCGAGAGTCATTCGAGAGCAAGGTTGAGCGAGAGCTGAACCGCGCCCGCGACGACTCCGGTCAATATGCTCAAAAGAACCTGAAGGAGGACAACAACGTCAAGCAGATGGTCACTGCCGGTTCAAAGGGTTCTCATATCAACATCTCGCAGATGTCGGTCTGCGTGGGGCAGCAAAGTGTGGAAGGACGCCGGATACCATTCGGGTTCCGTCATCGAACGCTGCCGCACTTTACGAAAGACGACTTCAGCCCTGAGGCAAGAGGGTTCGTGGAGAACTCCTACTTCAGAGGGTTGACACCTCAGGAGTTCTTCTTCCACGCCATGGCTGGTCGTGAGGGGTTGATCGATACGGCTGTTAAGACGGCTGAGACAGGTTATATCCAGCGACGTCTTGTCAAGGCGTTGGAGGATGTCATGGTTTGCTACGACGGCACGGTGCGGAACTCCCTCGGAGATCTTATTCAGTTCATTTACGGCGAAGACGGGATGGACGGCGCGTTCATCGAGCGGCAGAAAATCGATACGTTTGGGATGTCGGACAGGGAGTTCGAGCACAACTACCGGGTGGACGTGACAGATAAAGAAGGCGGTTTTTTGCCAGGTGTTCTGCAGATCGGGATCGACGACAGTTCGTTGGAGTTGCAAGCTAAGTTGGATGCAGAATACGGGCGGCTCGTGCAAGATCGCCATGAGCTGCGGATGTTCGTATTCCCGCGCGCCGACGGCCTCACTCCCCATTACCTCCCCGTCAATCTCCAGCGTATTATCCAGAACGCCGTGCAGATCTTCCACATCGATCGACGGAAGCCCAGCGACCTCGAGCCTACGTACATCGTCGAGGCCGTACATCAGCTTACCGAGCGACTCGTCGCTATTTCCGGCGACGACCTGTTGAGCAAGGAGGTGCAAGTCAATGCTTCGCTCACATTCCGCATGCACGTACGTGCGACGCTAGCAACGCGGCGCGTGCTCGAGCAGTACCATCTGAACCGAGAGGCGTTTGAGTGGGTGCTGGGGGAAATTGAAGCCAAGTTCAACCAGTCGCTCGTGAACCCTGGCGAGATGTGCGGCACGCTGGCTGCACAGTCAATCGGTGAACCAGCCACCCAGATGACGCTGAACACGTTCCACTATGCTGGTGTGTCTAGTAAAAACGTGACCCTCGGTGTACCGCGTCTGAAAGAGATCATAAACGTGGCAACCAACATCAAGACGCCGTCACTCTCTGTGTACCTGGAACCAGAGCTTGCAGAAAGTAGTACATTGGCGAAGAATGTTGAGCAAGAGCTGGCATATACGTCACTCCGGACCATCACCGCTGCTGTGGAAATATGGTACGATCCTGATCCTACGTCAACCATCATCGAGGAGGACTCTGTCTTCGTGGAGTCGTTCTTCGCGATTCCAGACGAGGAGATCGAGTCGAAGTTGCATCTTCAGTCTCCATGGCTCCTCCGGTTGGTGCTCGACCGTGCGCGGATGATTGATAGGAAGTTGACGATGGCGTACGTTGCCGGTCGGATCGCGGAGAGTTTCAAGACGGATCTGTTTGTCATCTGGAGTGAAGACAACTCGGAGAAGCTCGTCATCCGCTGCCGTGTCCTTGGTGGGGCCGACAAGGATGATGGTGGGATGGGGGCTGTCGAAGAAGATATATTCCTTCGCCAGCTGGAGAACACGATGCTCAACTCCGTCAGTCTCCGTGGAGTGCCTAGCATTCGCCGTGTCTTTTTGCAGGAGCACGACAAGGTGTACCACAATGAAGAGGGCGCAATCAAGACGACGAAGGAATGGATGTTGGAGACGGACGGTGTCAACCTCAAGACGGTCATGTGTGTCGACGGTGTCGACTTCTCGCGAACGTATTCAAACAGCTGCGTGGAAGTGTTCAACGTCTTGGGCATCGAGGCCGCACGTGCAGCCATCATGAGGGAGTTGCGTGGCGTCATCGAGTTCGACGGCTCGTATGTGAACTACCGACATCTCGCGTTGCTTTGCGACCTCATGACACACCGTGGCACACTGATGGCTATCACTCGACATGGTATCAACCGCGCTGACACGGGTGCCCTCATGCGTTGTTCGTTCGAGGAAACGGTGGAAATATTGATGGAGGCTGCGGCTGTAGGAGAGAAGGATGACTGTCACGGTATTGCGGAGAACGTGATGTTTGGGCAGCTGGCGCCGATGGGAACCGGCGCTTTCGATGTCGCGCTCGACATCGATATGCTCAAGGACGCCATTGTCGACCACCGCCTCCCAGTACAAAATATGCTCGCAGCGCACGCGGACGGTGGTATAACTCCAGGACAAGTTGCAATGACGCCATACGATACCAACTCCCCCGCGTGGTCGGAGACGGCGTTCAAAGGTGAATCCGCTGCATTCTCACCGCTCGCCGTCCAGGGTGGCGAAGACGCTGCGAGTTTCTCGTTCCTTGGATACGGACAAAGCCCACTGGGCGCTGGCGGCATGTCGCCTGCTGGCCCCGGGTACAGCCCGAGCTCCCCCAACACGTATTCCCCTACATCCCCATATGTTCCTCAATCGCCGTTCGGTGGTGCAACATCACCGTTTGGAACTTCGCCGTACGCGACCTCGCCGTTCTACGACCGAAGCAGGGCAGCTACCTCGCCAACCTACTCGCCCACATCTCCTGCACTGAACCTGACATCGCCAGGATACTCGCCGACAAGTCCGAGATATTCACCTACGTCGCCGTCATTCTCGCCAACGTCGCCCAGGTACAGTCCCCAGTCGCCATCGTTCAGCCCTACATCGCCGCGGTACTCGCCCACGAGTCCCTCGTTCAGCCCTGCCTCCCCGAGATGTGGGTACCACTCATTTTGCCTGTTGTGACGCAGCTTGATGACATGTCGTCAGATTCACCGAGTATGGTTTATTTGTGTTTCTGTTTACTGTGCGTTACTGACGCTACCATCCCGCCTTGCTGTACTCGTAGCTTGTATGTTTCGTCGTCAGTCGTCGTGATTCAATGCTGACGTGATTGGTAGCCCCGGCGCACATGTCTCCCTCATCACCGAAATATTCACCTACCTCCCCGACATCACCCTCTTCACCCAAATATTGTAAGTATGTATTTCCCCATGAATTTAACGTATCCACACGCTTTCATAGCTCCTACATCCCCGACGTATTCCCCAGCTTGTGAGTTCGTTCTTGTGATCTCCTGTTCATTTTGCTAAATTATTTCGGTCGTCAGCTCCAGCGTACTGTATGTATTTGTTACACATGTGCCTGAACTACTGACGGTCATCCTCCCCAGCCCCAGCGTCGCCAGCATACAGTCCGACATCACCACAGTGGTCGCCTGCAAGTCCCACCCAGAATGGATCTGTCACGCGCGCTCATTCATACAGTACGTCGCCTTCCTGGGAGTGAGCTCCCTGCAGCCGGCTACATTCTATCCATGTTGCTTTGTCGTCGGGTGCTGGCTCATGTCGTCTGCTCGTTTTGTTTGTGTGTCGTGTGCCCCTCGTCACTACCAGGGATGGTTGTGTGCGTACAGGGGCCGTTGGGATGTCGTGGTATCTAGCTGGCACCTAGTCTTGTCTCGCTTCTTTTGTCGCGTTCGATTCACTTTATGTTTATGTCCTTTCCATTCATGACCAGCAATTCCATGTAGAGTAAGCACGAACGAGCAAGGGGCAGTCTTCCTGCCTGAGATCTCGTGCCGTGTCGACGACATCTGTTGCGAGTATCTATCTACCCGTCATTGCTTCCCTTGTCAGATTGTTGGAACATAAATGCACCATCATGAATAGTACTCCAAGCCTTACCTCGGACATCATATATACCTGACTTGTTGGTTTCGTACGTTTCGCTCAATTGTTCACGCGGTGGTTGAGGGTGTGTCTTTCTATCCATTCTCGTGTACCGCTGTACTCACTCTGTACCTAGTTGACTCGTGTCTAGCACCAACAGGTTACAGTGACTCCAAAATTTGTTCCAATGCCTAACCCCAAACTGGGGCACAAAGTGCCCCGCAATCACCTGTGGGAATTTCACTTAGCTTTGGTGGAGACAAACAAAGTACAAACCCTTGGCTACAATTCATGTCACTTGGTCATGTGACCTAACCCAGGGGCTATTGAGATACACCACTTTTAAAGCAGGAACACCATTGGAACAGTTTTTGGACTTTGATAATGATGATGGTATTTGATATATATCAGTACTTGGTATATCCTCCTTTTGCTTTAATCACAACCTGGACCCTTCTTGGCATGCTTTCAATCAACTTCTGACATTCCTCAACTGGTATTTCCTCCCACACTGTTACAGATGGTATCTTTTTACTATGATTTTTCCTGATTTTTCTCATATTTTGATGAACACTTTTGTTCACTGGCACAATTCCTAGATGAATTGTGCAACACTCAGTGACACTTATGCTACATTTCCTCTTTAGAATCAGGGATCTTCCCTGGATCTTCCCTTATGCTCACACAGCTTTCCTTCTTTCCATGCTGTGTGTGGCTATGTTTCATTTACTGAGATCTTGGTAAGATCTCATACATGCTTCTACCTCATGCTTTTCATCTCTGGTGACTGAGCCTTATGCCTCACCCATCACATGCACTTTTAATCTCCTTCATGGCTGTGGCATAGCCTCAGGGCTGTCCTGCCACTGCCTCATGTTTGCTTTTAATCTTTGCTCCACAGCCTTGTGGGCTCTGCTTCCTTTTGTAGCAATAGTTTCTAAACAGGTACAAACAGTAGAATAGTATATAAGGCTGAAGGCACTGCCAAAGAACTTCAGTCAAGTTCTCTTGGTCTTTCCTCATCGTTTAGGCCAGGGGATAAATTCAATCCCTTTCCATTATCTTTGCTCTCTTGTCCTCTTGGTAACAGTTCAGCTGGGTCCTTCCTTGTGTTTCAAGGGCCTAAACTCTGGGTTGTTTCACACACCTCCTGAACCTGTTATGAACATCTTTGCAATCCCTAGGCCGATGAATGTTCCCCTAGTAAAAAGTATAAAGAGTTGGACTTGGTCAGAATTGAACACTTGACCTTGAATAATACTTAGCTATTACATAAGCATGTCATGTGACCTAACACATGTTTTTAACCTGCGCTTTATTAATAACATGAGGCATATACCCCTTTTTAATTACCACTTCTATTTATATTTCTTATTCACACACGTTTGACATATGTTCTAATTCGTACCTACTATTTCCCATGCACAGCTTGATCCATATACATTGGTCTGGAGTATATAAAGAGCCAAGTATCATAGTCAATTGCCAGCTTAATCCACTTGTTTGCTTTGGCATCAAGTCCATTGAGTGTAGTTAGTGTGTGAGTGTGATTTAGTAGTTGTTAGTAGTATTCAGGGCCCTTGCTAGCACCTCAGTGTTGACAACTGTCCTTTTCTTCTTCAATAGTCTCTTTGTCAGTCTGCAGCCTACTGTGAAGGCTTGCACTTTGTATCATCGCTATCTGGGATTAGTGCACCCATTTAGTGTAGTAGTGGAGTCCCTGTGGAACCTGTTCCAGGACTTGTAACAGAACCCTCTTCCATAATTGATGAATTCCATTAAAAGGGTTTTCATACTCTCTCAGCCTCCTCTTCAGATAATCCCAGAGATGCTCAATGGGATTTAGGTCAGGAGACTGTGCAGGCCATATCATAGTCTCAAAATCTTGCTCTTCTAGCCAACCTTTCACATTTTTACAGATATGCTTGGTGTTAGAAATGGCATATTTTTACACAGTCGCTTGCGCTCCTAGGTGGTGATTTCCTATTCTTTTGGATATAAATCCTTGGCTAACTGGTTAGCTATTCCACAAGGAGGGTTATCCATATAATCCAACGTTGACCAAAAGAAGGGGATAACTCAAATTCCTTTCCCTTCTATCACCCTCCTTGTTATCACCTATGATATCATTGATTGACATTGAACTTTACCTTTGCTAGAGCTAGGCTGTGTGTCGGGCTGAACTCTGTTCCTGTATATATTTAGCTTCTATGACATCATCATGATGTCATGCCTCATTATTAGTGCATGTAGGGTTCACCTCCTCATGTATGCCTCATTTCTTCCTTGTCTATCAGGCATGCCTTGGCTGTGCCTTGGTAATGCCTCATGGGTCATGCATGTCTCATGAATGTTTGTGTTCTAGAGTGGTCTGGACTCTCTCTATTATTATACATAATGTCACTATGATATCATACCCTTCACCCAGGGTTACTCAACCCTGAACCCTGTCCTTACTAATGCTATACAGTAGTGTAGTATATAAACAGTGGGGACAGTAGGATCGACACTCAGTCGATCTTATTCATTCTACTCATTACTCTTGCGTGTTGATAGACCTCAATGTGTTATTGAAGAAGCATAGTAAGTGAGCACAATTTAGTCTAACTAATTGCGTCTTGCTTGTGCCTCACACAACACCCTCTTTTACTCTAGCCTGTCCCATACTCTAGTTCAGAGTCTAAATGAATAGCTGGGTCCCAGGCTTGAGGGAACAAGGGGTATACACACCTGACGTGTACGGGACTAGCACCCACCAAAACGCTATCTCATACACTCATCTGGCATCCTAAATATGGATAATGTTGCTGTTCTCACATAGTGCACTAGCGAGGGTTTCCTGTCACCTTGATATGGACATCTCTATTCATAGACGTTAAAGAGAATCAGGCACTGTCCTTTTACGGTCTTCATCTTCTCATATCCCCGCTGTCTTTAGGGAATTACATACAGTAGCTACATTCATTATTGAGTTTGTTACGTTATCATACCTACATTTTCATGATGGTACGAGTAGTTTAGGGTAGTTCTTCACGCTGTTGGCTTCTGGCATAGCTCCTTGCCATTAGTCTAACTTGTAGGGTTAGCCTTGATTTGCAAATTACAACATTTGGGGTCATTATCCTGCTGAAAGATTGTTACGAATTAAGGAGCATGCTGCTGAGCGCCGCCCTTACCCTACCTCTTTCTATGTAGACATTTAGCTAATTGGATTAGGGAGCGAGCTGCTGTGCGCCGCCCCAAGTTCTTAGCCTACACATTCGTTACTTTCAGGATCACGTGATTTGGTCACGTGATCATTCTCCTATTCCAAAGTCACGTGATTGGAAGTCATGTGACACTGTCACGTGATAACTAGTCATGTGATGTGGCCTAGCCACGTTTGGACTCTTATCTTTAGACCCTTAGCCCAGGTCTGGACTCTTACCTCATGGCTGTGGTGTGTTCATATGTCCACACGCCTTCTTCTTCTGCCAAGCCTGCTGGCAAGGGGCTGAAACGCCTCATGTCAAAGGACCAGGCCCTTATCTTGGTCCATGATGTCATCTATGATGTCATGGGCTATTCTTGTTATCTGGAGGGTACAGGGTTGCCAGGTACATAGCCACCTTCCAGATGTATAAGTAGTGTAGAGGCTGGGGTTCGTCCCTCAGCTTTGCAATCCCTGAGTCACCCCCATTGTGGGGCTATACTA
>JBBPOI010000204.1:4721-20786 GCA_038091355.1 Phylloboletellus chloephorus | reverse complement strand
GGCCTCGCGGAAGACGACGAAGAAGATGGTGACGGAGAAGAGAGACTGGGCCATGGCGCGTGTTTCGGCGGACTCGCGGACGGGCTTTATCTGATAATTTTCAAGGGCCGCATCTTATCAGATTGGTTGCGTTGGCGATCGCCAGCTGGCCCGCTTATCTGATAAAACGCGTCCCTCTGCATCCGCTGCGCCATGCCCCGCCTTCCCCTCTCCCTCCTCGCCCTCCCCCCCGTCGCCCTCGCCGGCGTCCAGGAGTCCTGGTGGAACGTCTCCTACGTCCAAAATGCCAACCCCGACGGCCTCTTCGACCGCCGTGTCATCGGCGTCAACGGCACCTGGCCGTACGCATGCCGTCCTCTCCTCGTACTGACCTTACATCCTTCGGTACAGCCCTCCTCCGCTGTCCGTCGACACAGCCGACTCCCTTCTCCTCCACGTCACTAACTCGCTGGACGTGCCCACGACTCTACATCACCACGGTATGTTCTTCAACTCCACCAGCTGGATGGATGGTGCCATATCCGTCTCGCAGTGGTACGTCCATGCCGTCTCCCCCTGCGTGTCCTTCTTCTCAAGCGAACCACAGCGGCATACCTCCCGGTCAGACGTTTGACTATGTAGTGCCAATCAACTCGTCTGGACAACACGGCACCTTCTGGGCGCATGCCCACTCATCCGTGCGCACATTTCCAAAATGTCTTGGACCCACGCTGACTCGTTCCAGGGTCAATACGTCGACGGTCTGCGCACCCCTCTTGTCCTGCATCCGTCAAACGAAACGTACCAATATGACCAAGACTTCACCGTGATCATCGGTGACTGGTATCATCAAGAACACTCCGTCTTGCTGCAAAGCTTCATCAGCATCGCCAATCCAGGTGGCGCTGAACCTGTCCCAGGTAAGTTCTATGCTTTACAAACAATTTCCGGTCTCGACGTCGTTTAGACTCCGGTTTGATCTACTTTTCGCAAAACTCGACGTATCTCCCTCCTATCCCGGGAACCTCACCGGCGCCAGTAACTTCTGCGGTCGGATTCAACGAGAATGCCACGTTGCCGTTCGTTCCAGGCCTCACTTATCGGCTCAGAATCATCAACACGGCGGCATTCGCTGCATTTTTCTTCTGGATCGACGGACATGACATGCGCGTTATCGAAGCGGACGGAGTAAGCGTGCCATCGCCCTACCCTCTTAGCAGAGGCTAACTCGTACAGACGGACGTCCAAGCATACCCAATAGATATGCTGAGCATCTCCGTTGCGCAACGTTACTCTGTGCTCGTTCAGGCTCGGAATGATTCATCCTCCAACTGGATGATCCACGCTAACATGGATACCACAATGTTTGACCAAGTTCCCGCGACATTGGCGACTAGTGTGTGCTGCTCTTCCTTCGTTCACGGCGTCTTTTGATGCACTCGACTAGACCTCACCTCTTCGATCACATATGCACCTGGTCAACCCGTCACTGACCTTGGGCCTGTACCGAACTACTACACGACCAACGATAGTGCGCTGGTCCCGATCGACCCAATTCCGCAGCCTGTAGCTTCAAAGACTGTGGAGTTGGAGGTAGTTTTCCAAACCATGGATGACGGCACGAACCACGCAACGCTCAACGGATTCGTCTACGACTCTCCGATCGTGCCCGCTATCGTGTCTGCACTCACTCTAGGCGTAAATGCAACAGTGCAAGAAGCATACGGACCGTATAGCATCATGCTCGAACATCTCGATGTTGTTGATATCGTCGTCAAGAATGCAGACACGGGATCACATCCATTGTGCGCTAGCATTTCTTCGTCTCCAGCCGTTGCTGACTTGGCTATCTCAGCCACTTGCATGGTCACGGGTTCCAGATCGTCAATCGGGCGCAACAGTACGACTCGACGGATCCTGCACTGAACCCTCCACTGATGGAAGGGCAAGCCAATCCAATGCGCCGCGACACCGTCACCATTCCGGGTGGTGGGTCGGTCACGCTCCGAGTTGTTGCGGATAACCCTGGGGCATGGCTCTTCCACTGTACGTGATCTCAGTCGCGCTCGTGGGACGCTGATCAGTCTTGGCCAGGTCACATCGAATGGCATTTGGAATCTGGTCTTGCGGTCCAATTCATCGAGGCACCGCTTCAGGTGCAAGAACGGGCAGTGGGACAGGTCCCGTCGTTTGTATACGAACAGTGTGCCGCGCTTGGCACCCCTCAGTCAGGAAACGCGGCGGGGCATGCGTCTGCGACGGATTTGTCGGGGCTTCCATTGGGACCTTGGCCGCAAGTGATGGGCTGGCTGCCGAAGGGTATTTTGGCGATGACTGGGTGGGCGTGCTTGCTGGTGTCCTGACAGACTGGATCTGATGTCTGCGCAGATGTGTGCTCACGGCTGTCGTGGGGATGCTGACTGTGGTATGGTACTCGCTGGGGGCTGGGGACAGCGAGGAGGAGATGGAGCAAGAGGTGATGAGACGGATCGAGGCGAAGGGGAGGGGAAGGCGGTTCTTTGGGCTGTTCAACAGGAGTCGGTGACGTCGGAGCGCTGGAATAAAATGTTAATACCTTGTCGGCGTTAACCGGAGAAATAATTTCACCGAGAAAATTTATTACAAGAATGGGAGTGAGATGTTGCGCGTGCTCCTTGGTCCACGGGCCCCCGCCGCTGTCCTCCTCCGCACACGCACCATGGCCACCCCCGCCTTCGTGCGTACTTCCCCGTCCCCCGCGTCCCCCGCTCACCCAGCCCCAGAACAAGCTCTTGTACGCACCCCTTGCCGAGATCGATCCCCAGGTGCAGAACATCATCGACAAGGAGACCTGGAGGCAGTATTCCGGCCTTGAGCTCATCGCGTCGGAGGTCCCCCCTTTCTCTCTCTCTACATGCCCTCTCTCAACCCCATCCTAGAACTTGACCAGCCGTGCCGCCATCGAGGCCAACGGCTCGATATTGACCAACAAATATTCCGAGGGTCTGCCCGGCGCCCGGTACTACGGCGGTAACGAATGGATCGACGAGCTCGAGGACCTCTGCCGCAAGCGGGCCTTGCAAGCGTTCAGCCTCGATCCTCAAAAGTGGGGTGTCAACGTCCAGCCTTATTCTGGAAGTGTGAGCCAGTCCACCCCAGTCCGACCCAAGTCGCTCGACGCTGATAGTCTTCTTTCGCTTCACCTTAGACCGCCAAGTGTGTCACGTCTCTCATGGCTTGGCCCGAGACTGACACCGCCCCCTAGCTTTGCAGCCCTCACTGCGCTGATCCAGCCCCAGGACAGACTGATGGGTCTTGGTCTGCCTGACGGTGGCCACCTCACCCATGGTTACTACGTATGTTCCACAATCCCCGCACTTGCACCGTTTCACCGTTTTCCACAGACTGCCAAGAAGAAAATGACCGCATCCTCGATCTACTTCCAGTCTTTCCCTTACGGTCTCGACCCCTCGACCCAACTAATTGATTACCAGGCTCTGGACAAGCAGGCCAAGATATTCAAGCCCCGTCTGATTATCTGCGGTGCTTCCGCGTACCCCCGCGACTGGGATTATGCAGCTCTCAAGGCCACTTGTGACAAAGAGGGCGCTTATCTGATGGCTGATATCGCTCACACGAGTGGTTTGATCGCTGCCCAGCTGCTGAACAACCCCTTTGACTACTGCGACGTCGTCACTACCACAACGTGAGTGTGCCTACCCTTCGACTTCTTGCCCACACTTGGGACTGAAAAGGACTTAGTCACAAGACTCTTCGTGGCCCACGAGCAGGTTTAATCTTCTTCAGGAAAGACGGTCCAAACCACCAAGATCTTGAGAAGCGGGTTAACGAGGCGGTCTTCCCGGCTTGCCAAGGTGGTCCTCACAACCACGTTCGTCTGTCCCCCCAAACCCGTATCTTATCATAACCCTCCTTCCCTGCAGACGATCGCCGCCGTTGCGACAGCGCTTCTGCAGGTTTCCCAGCCCGAGTGGAGACAGTACGCACGCCAGGTCATCGCCAACGCCCAGATGCTGGCCTCCTGCCTTGCTGAGCATGGTTACAAGCTCCAGACAGGTGGCACAGACAACCATCTCGTGCTTTGGGACCTGCGGCCTCTTGGATTGACTGGCAGCAAGATCGAGAAGGTGTGCGACCTTCTTGACATTACTATCAACAGTACGTTCGTTCTCCACATGCGCTGCTTCACCGTCGAGCCAAACTCCTTTCAGAAAATGCCGTTTCTGGCGATGCATCCGCTCAAACTCCTGGCGGTATCCGTCTCGGTACCGCGGCTCTAACGTCGCGTAACATGGCGGAAGAAGACATTAAAGTCGTTGCAGAGTTCTTGCACCGCGCTGTTCAGATGTCGCTCGTCCTTCAAAAGGAGGCGGGATCAAAGTTGCTCAAGGACTTCATCCGGGTCGCTACGACCGAGAGCGAGGGCAAGGTCGGGGCGAAGATGGTCAAGGAACTGCGTCGGGATGTCGTTGCCTTTGCCCGGAAGTGGCCTTTGCCTGGTGCCGATGTGTCTACCATTCGAAGACCTGCGGGGATCGAAGAGGACGATTAGTGTTGTTTTCGGGGTAGGTGCGTGATGATCCCGGGAGCCGTCATGAGTGATGGCGAAGATTCAACGATCACGAGCGGATTTCGAGTTGGACGTTCAACATAGTCTGGCAGAATTACATCATGTATACATACAAAATACCTGCTGTGTTAACATGACCCTGACCGTCGCTGCTTGCTAGAAATTGAGCTATGAACTTGTGACAACACTCGAAAAAAAAAAAAAAAAAAGAGTCAGACGTAAACAAGTTGCATCTGAAGATCTGGAGAGCCATCAGTCCTTGTGAGGTTTG
Source organism: Phylloboletellus chloephorus (assembly GCA_038091355.1). NCBI lineage: Eukaryota > Fungi > Basidiomycota > Agaricomycetes > Boletales > Boletaceae > Phylloboletellus > Phylloboletellus chloephorus. The sequence goes on along the minus strand of JBBPOI010000204.1, from coordinate 15,966 downwards.
CGCTAACTGTAACTCGTGAGCCATTCAGTTGATCAAACTCCCGACGGAACGGCAGGTAACGTATCCAGTTCATTTTCTGCATCAACTTGACTCCAGAAACCTTGGCCCTCGCTCCAGTGGCCGCGAGTTACACTTCTCGCCAGCATGCACCAGGAAATTGCCAGGGCTAGGTCAGTGGCGACTTCTTCAAGCTGGTTCGCGTCGGATGCTGTTGCTGAGCCGCAGGCTTCTCCATTGTAGTTTCTCGGTTACCAAAGGGATGCCGTGATCAGGGGACTATCTGAAAGCTGCGATACTCGTGGACACATATTTAAGCCAGTGGGCGTACCGATTCCTTGTGCGCTCGTTCGTCCCCAACTCGGATTCAACAACGCAGACTCGCGGCGCCATGAACCTGCTTCCCTGGTCTCTCACTCTGAAAAGTACGACGGCGTTATTCAAAGCTTCGCGGGTCGAGAGACTCACGAGGCGCGCTCGCCCGTCTTTCTCTCTTGTTTTCCAGTCATCGCGACCTCGTTCCACAGCGCTGCGATCGCATGCACCATCTTTCGGCTCATTTATCGCTGGTATGTCGCCCGCTTCTGGTGGGAAGACGGCTGGGCAGCGGTCGCGCTCGTGCTGGATGTGATGTGTCTGGCATCTACCTGGCTGGAGGCACCCGCGGCAGGTAAGAACGAGATCTCATCCGACGCGGTTCGCTGTTCGTTCGACATGTGCGTAAACCAGCCGAGGGGTTGGCACCGATACACACGATCGCCAACTGGATAGTCACTCTAACGTTTACTTCCGTGCTCTGGTGACCTTCGATTCAGCACGAAAGGTTGCGCAACTTTTGCTGACCGTCCTCTCAGGGCTTGTCGCACAAGTATCTTGTTCTCCATCGTCCGGGTGGCGAATCCTTCTCAGCGGGCTAGACGCGTCGCTTTCCTCGTCGGCTGCTCGTTCGGTATCATGTGGGTTGCATTGATGACCCAGAAAATCTATATCTGCGTCACGAAGCACTGCAAGATCGGGGGAACGGTAGGACTTTCGCAACTCATAAGTCAGTGTCCGCACCCCAGCATTCATACCAAGGTCTCAATCGCTGTTTTCCTCCCCTCCAGCGGACTCGGTTTCCGATGTGCTTCTGGTCGCTTTGCCTGTTTGGTTCCTCCGACGTGCACACCTCACCTACCGTCGGCGGATAATGGTATTTTCAGTGTTCTCCGCAACCATGTTGATCACTGCAGTCACCATTCTGCATTCCTTCGTCCTGTTCACGGTGAATTCAGACGGGATCATCGTCATTGGTCACGTCAAAGTAAGTCTTACTCGGTCTGTCATTCACTTCTTGGCGTGTCAAAAAAAAAAAAAAAAAGTTATTCGTCCTTTCCCTTCACGCCCCGACTGTGATAACACACCTTCGCCATGCTTTTTTTTTTTTTTTTTTTTTACTCACGTGGTGTTTGCGATGACAGACGGCAGTCGCACTGATAGTGTGCAACCTCCTCGTGATCGTGGCGTTCGTCTACCGTGTGTGTTGTCGAGGCAAGGCGGGCGACATCGAAGGGAGGGAAGATACGATCGAGTTCACGACCGTGGACTTGAACATGGGGAACATTGAGAGCACCGTCGACAAGCGTGCTACGATGGCGTCGCGGAGCATACAGCTCTCGGAGGCGGGATCACTGTCGACGACGCAGTCGGCAGACGGGGTTGTGTGACTCGCGTAGTATCCGGGGAGACCAGGTCTTCTTTTCATGTACAGTAATGATAGTTGGCAGCGTTGGTTCTTCCAGCGTCCGCGTGGTGACAGATGCCATCTGAGATACTTGAAGATTGAAGAACCCGTCCCTTGCCAGTCCATCACACGTTCGGTGACGGGAGAACGAACAAAAATAAAAGAAACGACATCGACCCACCTTGGGTGGCCCCGAAAAGAGCCCATGACTCACAAGAATGCCATGACAGTACTGGAAAGCTTCGGTCGACTCGAACCGGTACGCGACTCGAGATGCAGCTCGCGCGGTGGTTCAAGACACTCACCTTCATCTTCATGTAGGCGTTGAATGACCATGGACATCACGTCGGGCGAGAACGTCAGGCGGACAACTCCACGGCGACCGACACGCCTTCAAGCTGGTCATTGTGGACTGTGACTCACCTTGGCGTTCCCACAATAATACTTGACGTAGTCAACACCCCACGAGTCAACAGCCAGGGACACGACGCTACTACAGCCCAGGCGTCATGCCACCACGTACGGACCCGTAAACCATCGGTAATCGCTGCGATTGCTGTAATTCAGAAACCACCGTTCGTCCTCCACCATGCGTTCCATTCAGGAATCATTGTTAGGCTACGTGAAAAAAAACGTCGGTTTACGGTAGCGATCAGTGCACATCCCCTTTCAGCAGCGATGTGGGTCCACAAGACGTCCAGGGTCGGAATGAATGGGATACGTTCGATCGGAATAACAGCGCAGTCAGCTTGGCGTCATGCACCGACCGGAAGCTCTGCTGGCCGCGATTTCGATCCTCGGATCAGCTGGAGTGGCGTAACGTTTCGTGAATGGCATCTCAAACCCCCAGGTCTACGTAACAGTACTCGATATCGTCGATCGACCGGGGACTCTGAAAGACCAAGTAGACGAGGCCGAATGACCGGACAATGACAGATCCTTGCTCATCTCTTGACTGAGCACTGCCTGAGCGAGGTCGACGGTCGTAAACTCGACCATGCTCATTTCGAGGACAGGGTCGTCAAGGCCTGTCTCGCCCTTGCGCAAGATGCGGTAGACAAAGGTGACGATCACGAGGAGGTTGCACACCATCAGCGAGAATGCCATTTTGACGTGTCCGAAGATGACGGAACCCGAGGTGATGGACTGGAAGAGGACGACCGCTTGCACGCCTGTGACAATGTTGATGGCCATGCTCGCCGAGAATGCGGAATGTATCAGAATCTTGCGTGGCCGATTCAGCTTCAACTTGCGCAAGAACCAGATAGGAAGCAGGGTCAAGAGTAGGTCCGCAATGCAATCCGCTGTTACCGTCGAGATGAACACCAAGAGGTGGTCAAAGAACGTCTAGTGCTCACTGGCGGTCTGGGATATGAGAATTGTCCTCGTGATGAGACACGGATAAGCAGTGCAGGATTGAATTCGTTGGGTGAGCATAGCGACCCCCATGATTCCGAAAGAGGTGCCAACGCCAATGGCGAGGCTTCTCAGCTTGTCTTGTGGCTGCGAAACGCGGACCATGGAAACAAGGATGCTTATCCTCGTTGCCCTGGAGGCCGGCATAGTTGTAGCGTGCCTGTGGTTTTGGGCGCGCGAAATGAACTCACCACATCAGTGTTGGATATGCGAACGAGACGAGCCAGTTTCCGACGGTGAAGAAACGGGGAGAAGTGGCTGGACACGCACCCGTGAGGTATGGAAGGGGGGGAGTTCGACGATGCTCCTACCGTGCGGAATCGGTTGCTGGAGCAGCGCAGCAGTGAGGCTGGCGACGTCCGCCAAGAGGGCGACGGCAGCCCACGCATCATCCCACCACATGCGGGCTGTATGCCATCGGTACCAGAGCCTAAACACGGTGGAGAGCAAGGCGAGGGCGTGGAAGGACGCTGCAATCGCTGGAGACGATGGGGCTCGTCAACGAGGCCATCGGGGAGGGAGAGAAAGTCACCAATGAATGTCCAGTCCCAGTTGGGGAACATCGCCAAGCTGGCGATTCACATGCACTCGCCAGTCATTGTCCACCATGCAAAAGAAGCCGAGTGACAAATGTACTATGTATCATCCAATGCGGGGTCAGGTGATTTCAGTCCGTGTCAGGTGACTGCTGGTCAGGTGATTTCAGTCCGTGTCAGGTGACATCTAGTCAGGTGACTTGATGCATCCGTGTCAGGTGACCTATCAGTTACCCTTTTTGAGAATACTAGCTGATTTCTGTGTGTCCATCGATGGGACAAGTTGGCCCCTCTCCTCCAGTCCACGATGATCCTCGCTCGCTCCCATCCCCTCCTCCTCCACCCCTCCCTCGACACCACCTTCCAGGGAATCCACCACCCCGCCTCCTCCCCCCTCGTCCCAATACATCAGTTCCGCGGAATCAAGTATGCCATCGTCCCCGCACGCTTCCGCCAGTCCATCCTCTGCACCTCCTACCCTCCCATCGTCGACGCAACAAAATATGGGTATCCCCCTTCTCCCCTCTCCCTTCCTTTCTCGCTAACCTCATCCCCAGCCCAATTTGTCCCCAGTCCAATCAGAGGTGTCTCGAAGAGGACCTGATCGGCATCCCAGACACCGACATCCCCAGACAAGTCCTCATTCAACACGAGTTCGACTGTCTCAATTTGAACATAACTGCTCCCGCTCGCGACCACTCCCATCCTCCGTTGCCGGTCATGGTCTGGGTCCATGGGTCCGTACACCCCTTTCCACCTGTTTACACCATCTTATTCCATTAGGGGTGGAAACCACGGCTGTGGGTCCAGCTGGGTCTACGACGGCGCCCCACTCGTCGCCACCAGCATTCGCATAGGCAAGCCCATCATCCTCGTCACGTTCAAGTACGTCCTCGTTTTTACGTCCCTTCCCGCCTTCACCGCCAACGCTCCGCAGCTACCGCTTAGGCTTCTTTGGCTGTGCCGCAAGTCCGAAGATTGCCGAAGATAATCGTGCAGCTGGTGATGCCGGTGTCGGCAATTACGGTAAGTGCCCCCTATCTCGTCTCCTCCTCCAACTCATCTCAACATCCCAGGCCTCCGTGATCAGCGTCGTGCACTCGAGTGGGTCAGTCAATACGTCCCCGATTTCGGTGGTGACCCCTCAAACGTAACAATATTCGGCTCCTCCTCCGGCGCTGCGGATATCATCGCCCATCTGTACTCCAACCAAAACAAGTCCCGTCCTCTCTTTGCTCGCGCCATCGTACAGAGTGCCATCGTCGAGCATAACGTGCCCGATGTCCCCACCGCCGGTTGGCTCCTCTCCCGAGCCTTGTGTTCTCTTCGCGTCTCTACTCTCGACCAGCTCCGCTCCGTTCGCGCAGAAGCCCTTGCAGACGTCAACTGTCCTATCCGTGCTGTAGACGACGGCATCTTCTTCCGTGCTGGCTGGCGAGAATCCTTGTTTCCGCCTCTGGAGACGGAAGATGCCGATATACTACTTGGTCACGCTCTCCGTTTAGGCGTTCGCATGGGCAAGAGCAAAAGCAGAAGTCCTCATCCACATGGGCGCACCGCTCCACCTCCTCCCATTTCTGGTCTCCAACCGCTCATCATCGGTGACTGCGCTTGCGACTCTGATCTTTGGTGCAGCCAAGCCTCTGGCTGGGCAGCGTCCGGTGTCGTCCGCCGGCTTCGCGCCATCTGCCAATCCCTCAACAAAGCTACTGCTCTTCTTAATGCTTATGACATCGCTCCCCACACCACCTATGAACTTTCTGACAGGGTATTAGAGCTCGTTCAGGATGCTCGCATCGCCTGGCCCACCGAGTGTGTTTTCCAAGCCGCGCAAAAGAGCGGTCGTCCTGTGTGGCGTTATGTTTTCGATCAAGAAGGCCCAGCTCGTGGTGTTCCTCATCACGCGGCCGACCTCATCTATCTCTTCGACAGCGCCCCTCTGCCTCTTACGCCGGCTTCTTCGCCTATGTCGTTCGAGGCCGATGAGCCCCTTCCCTCGTTACCTTCTTCGGAGTCGTCCAACGACGACCTTGCCGACATTCTTGCCCGCACGCGCACCTTGGACGACATCGAGATGATGGATGCGGACCACTTTGAGTACAGTCCTCGCAACTCGCCCGTTGGAGGGTGGGCCCATCCCGTAGTCGACGAATGGTCCTACGGACGTGTACGCGATGCCATCCAGTTTCGCTGGATCGCATTTGCATGGGGCGAACGGCCGTGGGACAACTCGCGCGGCAAGATTTTCGTTTTCGGCCCAGAAGGCGAGACTGGCGAGCGTTGCGCTGGCATCTTCGAAGGTAGGCGAAGACGCAAGCTCTGGGAGGAAGTGTTGCGACCTCTAGGGATGGCGCTCGTCCAGAAGGTGGGGCACGAGCTCAGCAACGGACCCGTCGCTTGGTCGCGGTGATCGTCGTGAGTCCGAGCCCTTGACCATGTCCCCCCAGCCTTTGAGGGGAGGGATCTAAAAGCGCGATTGCGCACGACGGTATTTTTATGTGTTTCCTCGCCTTTTCCTGGGTTGGCTGTATTATTTATCGGGCTTTTCTCTGGGCCAAGGCCGCACACTCCTCTTGTCACTGCAGCCGTCGTCGTCGTCGTCTTATTGCATCGCTATGGAAGTACGTATTCTCACCCATCATCATCCATCTTGTGTTGTCCGTTTTCGTGTTGCATCTCACATGCGTTCATGTTTTTTTTTTTTTTGCTTGCGTGTCCGAGTCTGGAGCTCGCACCCGTCCTCTCGCTATATGTCATACATTCATTCTTGTCTCTATGTTATACTAGGACGTCAATCCAAATACCGACGATCGGGTAGTATGAGTTGTAACCGTGGTGTCTGTGAGATCGCTTGCCCGACTTCAGGTTCTATACGATCGGCTGGTTATACCCTTCTGACTAGGCCCACAACCTCGCTTGTCTTGCTCTTCCCATCAAGGTCAGGCCTCAGGTATCTGCGTTCTCGATGCGGCCAGCACCGTACCCATATCCAAGCTGACGCAGCATTAGTGCTGCAGAGCGGATAGCAGCGAGCGGGGTTAGCTATGTCCGGCGCAGATCCAATAATGTCTGACGAGATTGTCCTATCGTCCGTCACGTTGGCAACTCACGGCTCGCATGATCGGGACGATCTCTGCAACGACGAAGCAAAGCTCGGTGGTGTTCTCGCAAACGACCACGAGATCGACTTCCGGTCCTTCGTTTGGACTGGCAACATGGTGAATTCACGCTTCGCCGCGCTGATAGGAAAAAAAAAATGTAGCGACAGGCCGAATATTCGCATACAGGTCCAACGTTTTTCGCGCACAAAAGAGCGACGACGACGATCGGTGATGAACAACTCCAACGAGACGAACTTTTGTGCGCGCGACGGCGAGCTAAGGAGCTTGGCCTTTTCGTACAGGCTTCGGGGAGTCTCTGGCCTACCAGTCGCACCCGTTTTTCAGGGACGTCGACAGTCTCGTCCGGCAGGGCAAATGCCTGTCCGCTGGAAGCACTCGAAGCCAGCGAGCAAGTCGATGAATTTTATCGAAGATTCCAGTACCTGAATGGCAGCTATCGCACCCTTGCTGGAGGTGAACATACTGGAAGGACTTTGCAGCCAACGTCTGCGGGGATCATTCCAATGCTAAGAGAATGCATCGTAGCGGTGGCGAATGAACGGAATGCTATTGCACTCGATGAAGACTCGATAACGAGGCTGGTACGCGATAGTGTTGTGGTATTCGAATAATCACCCATCCCGGGTAAAGCTACTGTGAAACATATTGCAGAGCAGACCAAACTAGATACGGCGAGAGATCGATACGATGTGCAGGGAAAACGGAAACATGCAGATGCAGATAGACTGTGACGAGGCTGCCTCTCAAAGGCTATTGGCGACGGCGAATGTGCACGCCATGCGGTGGAATAGCAGGTCATCCGACACCTGGACGGATGTGTGAGCGACGGAGGCGGGTTTCCACCCGCGTCCCGGGGAGTAGCAGGGGTGTTAATATGATGAATCGATCATCATCAGTATGTGTAGAGAAATCGAAGGTAGTGAAGGGAATGAGTGAGTGGACGTCGTTCTGCATTAGGCCATCGCCTGGTTGATGGCGTTGACAAGCAGGTTGTTGTAGTCACCACCAGACTGATACATAGCAAAACCACCCAGGGAGGTCTCTTTGATGTACTGGCCCTTGGCAGCTGTGACCCGCATGTCAACGATAAGGATCAACAGAGACCATGAGACGTACTGAATGACTGGGGATCGTCGTAAGAGACCAAGACGGAAGTGGAAGGGTTGTAAACAAATGGCTGACAAAATATCCGTTAGTTGTCGAGATGCATATGGTCGACCAAGTACGCACCGTCTGACTGCACTGGTCAAACATGCCAACCATGCCAGATGCAACGGTGCCGTTCTGGGTGAGGAAACCATCCCCGATCAATGCCCAGAAGTTGTAGACACCCGAGTTTCCGTTGCCAACAGGGGGGTTACCACAGATATCGGCGGTGGTGGTGGGTGGGTCCCAGGAGTCACCAATGGGGATGTTGGTCTTGTCAAATGAGGTGTAGATGTTGAGCGTGTTGCCAGTGACAGCGGTGGAAGGGGTGACTGTGTAGCTGTGTCCATAGGATGCCACGCCAAGGACGATCTTGTTAGCGGGGAACCCGGCGGCAGTCCAAGCAGCGACGGCAGACACAGCGGAGCCCTGCTGGCCGCCTGCCGAGGCACAAGTGTCGTTGAGAGGAGAGTTGGGGCCGGTGACACTGCTGAATGTTCCGTAGACATCGTAGTTCATCACCTCTGGAATTTCGATGAGTGGATATAAATAACGGGAGGGGAGAGACACTTGCCAATCCAATCAAGGACGTCTGCATACGCGGAGACATTTGTCATTGGACTACCGGTGGAATCGACCCAAGGAGTGATACTCGTCGCAGCAGAGAGTGTGAGGTTGGACGCGACCTGACGCATTTCCTGCATGAAGGAGAGGAAGTTGGCACTGTCTTGGGGGCTGATGATGTTACAGCCGATGGCCTGCTTGCCAGGATACTCCCAGCTGATAGGGCTGAGTGACATGGCAAGGAAAGAAAGGATGGACATACTCGAAGTCAATGCCGGTGAACCCGTGAGCAAAGGCGTATTGGGCGAGGGAGTTGGCCAAGGTGCTGCGGTTCTGGGAAGTGGCGACGGAGGATGACCAGTAGATACTGCCATCCCAGCCACCGACGGTAAGAATGGGTTTCACATTCTGTAGATGGTCAACGAGGGAAGTGGCAAGAGGGTGGAAAACTCACGTTGGCGAGGGCGGCGGAGGTGAACTGGTCAACGATGGTAGGGTCACTGATGATGACCTCGATGGTGGCATCTGAAGAGGGCTGCGCGCTGGGGCATCGGGCTGAAGGTGAGGAAGAAAGAACAAGGAAAGGAAGGATCTCACGTGAAGAAAGCCATGTGGGTGTACGGTGCCCAAGAAATGTTGGAGACGGAGTAGCCGGCAATCCAGTCGGGAAACCAAGCCATGGAGATCTTGCCGGAGGTGCCTGCACCTGTGGTGGTGTTGCCCGAGGAAGTGTTCGCGGGTGTGGTCGTGGGGGTAGTGACGGAGGTCGGGGAGGCAGAGGGGCGGATTGAACAAGTGGGGGCGGCGAGTGCGAGCGGGAGGGTGGCGAGAAGGGCGGAGGCGGAAGCGACGGCGAGCATCATGGTGGGAGGGAGGGAAGGATCGTGAGGGTAGGGAATGAAGAAGGACGGGGCTGGTGTGCAGGCATTTTAAAGTGGTCGGTTTCATTGTTTCCATGCCACATGTGGAACACGACCAGACCAGACCAACCATTGTCCGCATAGGAAAACAAACATGCGACCTTGATTCATTCCTCCTCCACAACTAGAATACGTTTACATTTCAGTACCTGCACCCCGCACGACGCCGATCCGCGCAGCAAGCCGCCGTGTCTGTCGCGTTTCCACCGCCCGGGAGCGCACCAGCGTGACACTCAGCGCCGCCGCAGCAAAGAAGACGTTGCACGCCAGGAACTCGTAAAAGTCAGCCCGCTCCCGCGCAACGATGCGCCCACAAGACTGCCAGGCTGGGGTCTCCCCGTGGACGGCCGGGGCCGACGGGGTGGAGGTGGGGTATGGGTACCACGACGGCATGGGCCCGAGGGATGGACTCGTTTGGTTAGGGGAGCAGTGCATCAGGCGTCGATTGCCAAACGGCTGGCAGAACGGCTCCTGCAGCTGAACAAGGGGTCAGGATGTGATCAAGTTCTCCGTCCGGGAACTGACCGCGTCTGCTGGACATGGCTCACAGTCCCCGAAAGGGTGGCAGATGGCGAGCGCGGGCTCGGCCAGTGCGACGACGAGCTGCACGGAAAACAAAAGGAGGAACACTCTGCGGAGCGTCAGCGCATGCATCCAGCACGAGTCGAGATACTTGCAGTGTTTGGATCATCATCGTCGCCGACGAGGACGACGAGGGCATCGCATCAAGGCAGCGTGAGAACGTCCGCCCAGTGCCAACTCTGACCTCGACCTCGACACCCACCATGGCCCGTCGTACAGCCGTCGTCGAAGAGTTTGACGACGACACCGACCTCCCGCTGCCATCCCGTGCTTTGCTCAACACCAACGCACTGCTCGAAGAGATTGGCGCATCAGACGACGACGACAGCTCTGATGACCCAGACCAAACAGCCCCAGGCCCGGCCGCCCCTTCCCCCTCCCCCTCCCCCTCCCAGTTCCGTCTACCCCCTTCGCTGGGTCCGTCTGCCAAACCTCCGCCAAACACGATCACGGACATTACCCCATACAAAAAGTACGTGCCCCATCCTTCGACGCTCACTCGCTCTCATCACGAGCAGATGGACGTGCATATATCCAATATACATCGACGCTAAACGTCCCTACGGCAGAGGCGAGCGCAGGATCGCACGCGAAAAGGGCGTCTGGTGGCCGCTCAGCAAGGACATTGCCGACGCTACAAACCGCCTCGGCCTCGGCAACAAGTCCCACCCGCGCGACTGGGAGAACCCCGGTCGCGTGCGCGTCCAGCGGAAGAAGGACGGACGGCTCGTCAACGGCACTATCAGAACCAGTACGTTGCCATCCTTTCCCCACTTTCTACCTCTTGCGTGCTGACTGAACGAACGCACCCCCTGCTTTCCGCGTCTGGTTCGCCATGGATAGAGAGGCAGTTGTTGGAGATGTTCTCGTTCCAGATGCAACGCATAAAACCTGACAACATTCCTCGACCGCCGTATACCACTATCGCTCCCCGTCGCCCCTGCAGTCCCGGCGACCAAGGCATCCACGTCCAACAAGGGCAAACAGCCAGCAAAGCCGAAGAGCGGCGGCAACGCGCCTTTGCTGCCACAGAAAGCGAGCCGTCTGCCTGCACCTCCACAGCCAGAGCCGCCCCTTGCAAGCCGCGTGTCACCATACTCGCCAGCATTAGCCACGGGCGCGTTGATCGAGACCGTCAAGGCGGGCATGAACGCACAAGATCAGGGGGCAGCTGGTCCTGGGATCGGGGGCATGCAGAAAGGCAAGCGGAAAGTGGTGAGGGTCAGAGGGTAATCAAGA
>JBBPOI010000203.1:0-21049 GCA_038091355.1 Phylloboletellus chloephorus | reverse complement strand
TATATGCGCTCGTCCGGCGCCATAAATATGGATAAAGTTGCTGTTCCCACATAGTGCACTAGTGGGGGTTCCCTGTCACCTTGACTGTGGCGTCTCCGATTATAGACGTTAAAGCGAGTCAGGCACCGTCCTTTTCCGGTCTTCAGATCTTCTATTCGCCCGATGTCTTTAGGGCTGTGGGGACTTTGTCCCTAGTTTGGATATCGTTGTAGTATGGACATTACGAACATTTTAGTAGTATAGAGGAGGTCGTAGCAAGAGCGTCTAGCATGGTCATAGCATCATGTGGGATTAGGTTTGGCACATGACGCCATTCCTTACAGTTTGTTCCTACCCAGACCAAGCATAATAGTGGTATCCAACCTGAAGAAAGGCAAGGACGTGTGGCAAGAGGCCATTAGCCAATGAGAGAAACCCTCCAGCACAGGCGGTCTCGCCCTCAAGGACTGGCCTAAGATGTGGTACATGGGTGACATGAAGGAGTTCACAGCAACCAAACGGAAGATGCACCAGGTTGTTGCTGAGGAGTTCTACAGGCGAGTCACTCAAAGTACATGCTTCCTGTTGTCAGTCAGACTCATTGGACTGTTTACGCTCATCGCTTCCCCCAGATACAACCAAGACAAGCGGGCCTTCCTGGGTGCATATCCAGCTGCAAACTGTGGCTTCAAGCCGTTGTTTGACGAGATCCCGAAACAGCGGCTGCTGCAGGATTGTCGGCCGCACCAGCAAGAATGGCAAGTCAGGCGAGCGCGCAGCTGCACTTGCAGGGCTGAACAGCACAAGTTGAGCGTTGTTGCAACGCCGAGTCCCTCATCCACTCTCCATTGGCCGCTCCTACTACTTTCAAGTCTTTTGCCATCCGCTCGCTTCAATCGCGCGTTCGCACGCCACTGGCACCACTGACATCCAGTCTCTCCCTTCTTTTTAGTGTCCCCCTGTTCAGTCCTCGTGCTCGCCGTGCAGCATTTACATGCACCTCGTCTTGTTCACTCCTCATCGTCTCTGTAGCACGTCCGCCTTGTTCTGCTCACTCCTCGTCGTGTCCTGTAGTAGCTCATTGCATTTGCAACATCCATCCCCCGCGCCCACTGGCATATTTACCCCTCCACTTCCACTCTGACATCCATCAGTTTCGAGGTTGCACGCTCGCTACCTCCCGCATCCACAGTGATGTTCTCAACTACTACTGTATATTGTGTAAGCATCGTCGTGGGATGAAGCTTAAGCGTTGTGGGAACAACATACTGTATATGCATGGCACTAATTACTCGACCTGCTTGTCTGATATTGCACAACCCAGATTCAGTTCATGGCTGGCCACATTCACCCCCTTCTCCAGGAGAACAACGAGAAACTCTCCGCTCAGTACGACACAGCCAAGTCTGATGTTTCTGCCCTGCTTGAAATTTTGCGCAACGATGTACTGCCCCAGCTCGCTCTCGAACTTGCCCTTTGCGACACCGACATCGCGTGGCTCACAGAATGGCTTTCTGATACCGGCAAGCATGCGTCCTCCCCTCCAGCCAGATCTAAACTCACCATTTCCTGCAGCATCGGTTTTCAGGCTCTTGAGGGTAGGTGACTATGCCAGGGATGTTTACGACCCTCACTCGAGTCGTTGTCCCCCCTTAGCGCCATAAGTTTACTCGGTCCTTTGCCTTGCAAGAGATCCGAACCATATCGATATGGCGCCTGCAAGTCCTTCGTCCTATTTTTCTCCGTGCCATCCCAACTATACTCCATTGCCTTCCTCCGCCGATAACCGATCCTTTGGGTCGTCCAATGGTATTCCTCAAAGTCTCCTCCCTCCAAACATTCCGGTTCTGCATCAAGGATACTCTTCTACAAGAGGGAGAGCGTATGCGCCTCCATCTGAGATATATTAGAGATCGCCACCCCTATAACGATTTGTTTCCGCTTCAATACCTGGTCCTCGTTGATCTCGACGGCGTCTCAATACAGAACTTTGTAGGTCCAGTTCCTGTCGTATTCAATAGCATCCTCGTTAAGTTCCGGAAAAGAATCTCGATCTCTTTTCATGGCTTCTAACGGACATAATACCACGATACCCTGGAATGCTTGCGGCTGGTTAGCACATGACCTATGCTCGATATGACTGGAGCATCAATGCAAACTAATATCTCTCGACATCAGTCTTTTTGCTCAATTACTCGTGGATGCATTCGGGTGCATGGTCCGTCGCAAAGTATGTCTCACTCTCCGTTCTTATCGCCACGTTGTGTGTGCTTATGCCATACCCCGCTCGATGAGGCGTGTTCTTCCCTCGTCTGCAATCTCCCGCGTGTTCTTCCCTTCGAGGGAGCAGCTTGTGGATTATTGTTCAGCTGCCACGCTGCCAGCAGGTAAGTTGACGCGGTCGTTATCCTTTCCATTCTGATCATCAACATCAATACGTCTTTTCGTTCTTCACAGAGTATGGCGGTTCTTTGCCTACCCTCGACCAAATCGACGATGCCCTCCGCTCCGAGTATCTAACGCGCCACCTCCCACCTCCCCCCGATTCTCGAACCCCAATCCCGATTCCCGCCTCCGGCCCTCCCTCCTCCCCGACTTCACCTCTCAACCGCCTCCCATCCACCATCGCCCTCCCCCCTCTTTCGCTCCAGAACCCCTTCTTCGGCTACCCAGCCGTCGCGTCCACTTCGAGCCCACACACGGTCCGACACGTACGCCGGGGGGTGCGTGATTTGCTACGCACGCTCGCGGTGTTGTGGTGGCGGCGGTGGGGGAAGTGCGCGGGCGTGCTCGGGATGGTGGTGCTGGTGGTGCTGATGCTTGTCGTGAAGGTTCGGGCGAGGATGCGGATGCAGATGGGTATGGGTGTGGGCGTGGGTGTGGGCGTGAGGGCGCGGGTGAGCGTCGTGTTTGCGCATGTGCGTGCGTGGATGGGGAGTGGCCGGTGATGGCGGCGGCAGGTGTAGAGAGGTGAGGGGAAGGAGGGGAGAGTGACGCGCAATCAGGGTGGATGCACATACTACAACGGTGGAGGTTCGGGCTCTCGGGCTCTCCCCCGCCCGCGCGTGTGGCTCGAAGCGGCGCATACTCAGGACGCGGGTCGTTTTTTTTTGTGTGCGGAGGGCATGTCGATCATGCATGAGCTTAGCCTTCGTGATGCATTGTGATATGCCATCGTACCACCGGGTCACCAAGCAGGCCCATGCAAGTGTGCGTCCCCCTCATCAATCCCGCACGCATACGCGTTGGGGTACGGGGATAGCGCCACACATCCGCCAGTATCCGCCCGCACGCGTAGTACTTGCGGAGGTGCCGGTCATCCACGGGCACACGTCCCTGCGCGGCGGACCCCCTCACGTTCCTGCTCGGACAGCGTGACGCGTGCATGTCTCCAGAAACGACTACATTAAGGTAGGGTATCGCGTAGCCTAGCTAGTCTATACAGCGCAACTCTAGTCACCGGGACCAGGATCCCAAGTCCGCCAAGGGACTCCCGTTCCTACTCCCGAACAATGTGCCCGAAAGCCATGTTAGATAGACTACACAAGCATGACATCATCCGACCGATCAAGCCATCGACGGGTATGCGAGGCGGTGCCGCGATCGGAAGGGGTGAGGGCAAAACGAACGCCATGCACCCCCACGCCCTGACCGCCAGGGCAGCATCGTCCGACCCATCCATGCCCAACGACGACGACGCGCATGATCCCGCATCGCGCAGTCCCCTGGTGGCCGAGCGTCTACAAGAAGTATTCAGGGAGCTAGTCGAGGGAAAGCCAGCGTGTCAGCCAACGGACTGCTTGGAGACCGACACAGCACGCGCACCTTCCCACCCACGTTCTGTGCCGCCTGGTGACTCGGCCCGTCACGCTCGTTCTCCGGGGCAGCTTCGAAGACGTTGAAGTACATACTCCCGCCCGGCCCAACCTCGAGAATGCTTGCAGAGTTACCGCAGCGATAGCAGTAGTTGGGCGCGGACCAGACCGTGGAGAGGTGTTTGTCGAAGAGCGAGGAGTAGCCCTCCATGCAGAGCTGGTGGGCACGGAGGATGTGGGACATGTTGTTCGTTTCGAGGAACTTGTGTACGACGCCCGAACCGAACGTGTATCCTGCGCCTCTGACCAGAACGAGAGGAAAAGAAGGGGATAAGCGCTCAGCGAGCTTGGGTAGACGATAGTGATGTGGGAGATGGCGCACCGACCTGGGTGATATTGCAAAGTCTTCCTTCTCTGCATCTGGATCTGACCAGACGAGATCGGCCATAGGCCCTTCGTGAGGGATTTCTGCCATGCCATGAGATGCGGAGGGTCGGAGAAGGAGGCGGCCTACCTCGAAACCGATCAACTACTTTGATCTGATCGACCGAGTGAATGGAAGGGGAGAGTCCTAACGAGAGCAATCAATCAAGTGATGCTTCGTGTGGACGAACTCGGAAGGCACGCACCACCGTGGACGCAGAATATTCGGTCGTCGATAACGACGGAGAGGGTCAAGAAGTCGAACATATCTGTAAAATACGTCCACACGTGTGACGAGCCATACTTTCGGACGCATTCAGTGTAGAAACCGTATGTCTGTGGAGAGCGAGCGATTGGGAGACGGAAGAAAGAAGGCGTCTGGAGGCTTGCCTGTGTGACCGCCCTCGACTCGTGGTTGCCACGTATTAATTGGACACGGTCAGGGTATCTCAGTTTAAGACACGTAAGGAGAGAAATTGTCTCGACACTGAAGAGGCCACGATCGACGTAGTCCCCTGGATATGAAATGTCAGAGATCACGTAGCTTGTTTGGACGGACTGACCGAGAAAGAGGTAGTTCGTATGAGGAGCGTATCCGCCTATGCGGAATATCTCGATGAGATCGTAAAACTGGCTTGGATGATGATTAGTGGCGTCGACGGGCAGCGGGGGCAGGGCTCACCCGTGTATATCGCCGACGACGGTGACTGGCGCAGTGACATGCACGACGTTGGACTCTCGCATAAGCACTTCTTTCGTTTTCTCGCATATTTCGCGCAAGAGGGCTTCATGCAGGAGCTGTTTTCGGAGCAACTGCTCTATGCACGCGTCGAGGTCGAATGGAGCCATCCTACTCGTCTGATTCGGTCAGCGGAGATGCGACCGCAGGCTGTTTGTCCTTGTTTCCCGCCCGAGACATCGCCTCAAAAAACAAGCAGAACACATACCTTGTCCATTACCTGCTCCGCGATCCCCAGCACGCAGGGTCCAGATTCGTCAAGGTGCGTAAAGTATGAATATACATCTCGGTAAGTCACACTCGTAGCGCAGGGCAACACATGGCAAGGTTAAGTTTGCGGAACAACGCGAATGGAAATGTTTGCTGCCAGCATCGCTGTGTGCCTTCTCCTTGGTTCCGTCCTCGAGGCTGTCGCGTTGCGGTCTTGTTCGTCACATTTCACCCCTGGCGGAGAAGGCTGGTTTCTTTGTTCTTCCTGTGTTGAACTCGCACTCGTGTCTGGAGGAAGCCGAATCCACTGTCTGCTCCCATCGCTCCCGAGATGCGTGTGGAGATCAACCCACCGATTACGTGCGTCGTGTGGCACCGACCAGATCTCCATCTCTGCTACCCTACAGACGTCGATTGGCACCGCGCGTGTGACGGGATCGTTGCCCCTCCTGCAAGAGCTCTGGCTGCGATCGCGGTGGGGTCGCGGGAAATGTCCCGTTGCAGCCCGCTGCTGTCGACGGCGTGCGGGGCAGACACGACCGGGGACACGTGTGGACTGAGCTCATTCACCTCGCCGCTCTCGCTTGGTCACGCGCACGTTTCGCTGGAGGCGGCCGAAGCTTACACGCAAATCGAGCATCATGCCTCCGTCTGGGAAATGCGGCAGGTCGCATACCAAAAACAGGGGCACGGCGCGGCAGACTATCTTCATACGGCACCATCGATTTCGTGTGTGAATCAGCTGCCAGCGAGACTGAGGTTCGGCCACCGATGGGAGCGAAGACGAAAGCGGCAGGTTCTGACACCGGAATGAGTAAAGCCATGAAGTAATAATGTGGCTTGCGCAATTGCTCAGCTGGCAGTTTTCGGCATGCCCTCGGGACTTGGCGGGTTCTTGCCCCGCCGTCGGTGCTCGTCGGGCAGGACAATGTCTGACAGAACAGGGCCTAGATAGAGAGAGCTATCTGATGACTCTGCACTGATCTGCATAATGATGGCCACACAACAGGATGCCGTATGTACCCTCTGAGATTTGGAGTGCTTGGTATATCTATCGCGTTACGGGACCAGGGACGATCCCTTCTCGATCTTGAAAGTCAAGTTTCAGGTACTCTACCCTCTTTTGCTAACCGCACCAGATCTTTTGCCGGCAGCGTTCTCAATGCACAGCTTCCTCCGTCGAATTTCTCTTCCATCATCATCATGTCCAACTTCCACTCGTGCCAGGTCCCCCACAGCGTTTATCCATCTTGGTACGGAGAACTCTCCCCCGGTCAATCTCACTCGATTGACACCTAGAACTCCATCATCGAAGCCATTCCGGCTGCCCTCTCGTCTCCAGATCTCTCCGTATGCTCTCTCGCTCCCGGAATGATGTGTGCGTGTACTTACTACACCCTCAGAGGTAATGATTTAGTAACACACCCTTTCATTAAGGTACGTTGCTAAGACATGCTATCATAGGCAGGCGACGCCCGGCCTATTGCAGAGCATTCGTATATAAGCGTCCCCCCTGCGAGATACTCGTCTTGCACCTTCGTCCATATCGAACCTCCCTCACGATGCAGTACAATCACTACGCCAACGGTCGTCACGTGCATCCTCCCTCTCCTCCCGACTTCCCCCCACCTTATCCAGATCCCTCTCACCACCACGCCGCGATCACATACGCGACCGTCTCCCCGGCCCCCCAGATGTCCCCCGGAAGCATGGGTGTGTAGCCGTCCTCTTTCCCTGTCCTCCGTCGTTGATGGAATCACCCAGTCCGTGTGTCCCCCCACTATTCCTATTCTCCATATGCCGCGCAGAGCTCCCAGCCAGTCGCAGATGACCATCGCCCGTATTTCGCGACCACCTCACAGGGGGCCGCCATGGAGCACTACCCCACGCCGAGCTCACCCACGAGCTCGTACGTGACGCCCTCTGGCCACATGGACCCGCACGCGCCTCGACACGCACACCTCTCACGGCAGCAGCAGTTCATTCCAACCCCATCACAGACCTACCAAGTCTATTCGTCGGCTGCATCCACGTCCTCGCCACGCTCTCGATCGAGCGTCGAACCGTATTATCATATGTCCCCCAATCCACAGCACGTTGTACACTCGCCCTCCCCTCCACATGGCGGGAGAAGTACGCACGTCTCCAACCCTTCAAATTCATCCACTGTTGCCGGGGAGCGCTACCCTTGCGACCTCTGCGATCGCTCTTTTACTCGCCTCCATGACCGCAGAAGACACTACGAAACCGTCCATGCGACTTCCCCGGTCCTGCACAAGTGCCGCTTCTGTCGGAAAGACTTTAGCCGCGCGGACTCACTCAAACGCCACATTGACAACGGATGCGACGAGATGCCTCGATAGAGCCTTGGAATGACCTCTGGGACCCTGGGCCTTGGCAGGACGCGTCATGCCAACTGTGATGGCGCACCCGCATCGAGCCATCGTGTGAGGAAGAGGGACGCTTTGTTGGCTTTTGCATGGACGCATGTAACATTCTTCGGTCACACACGCACGCACATACACATATATATCTAGCCAAGTATATAACGATCTCATTTAATTCGCTTTTTCCAGCCACGCACGCGTCGACTCCATACAGTTCTTCTGGTCCTCCACTCCACACGTGCACTGGACTGTGTTTCGAAATCGTCTGTATTTCCCTCGGAAGGATCCTCAACCAGCGCCTTCTTCCAGTCAGGCATCTTATTTCTGACTCTGTCACCCGGACATGGACGCTGCACTGACAACATAACACCCGCAATCGCAAAGATACCAGTGCGCATGCGAAACTAATATGGCCTCGGATCTATCGGTCATGAGTCTGCCATCACCCGTGAACGGCGCCATCTAGAATCACATGGAAAGCTTCGACATCGCCAACGGAGGAAAAAAAAAAAAGGAAGACATCCATGCCAGGAAACGACGCTCGATTTGGCTTGGCTCCAACGGACACAGCCGCGCCTGGGACGCGGCTGTATTTATGCGTGCCATGTGTTGCGAAATGCAGACGGTAGATCGCTCCAATCTCCCTCCCTGACATGCGTTCCGTAAGCTTTTTGTTTTTCCTATTTTTTTCGGAAGCGCCGATCAGTGGACACGACGACGACGACGACGACGACGACGTGCGTTGTTGATGAGGACGTACCGGGCTGTGGGGGGTACCCCGGATGATGCAAGCTCCAGGCGTAGCGTGCCCACGGAAATGTGACGGAGCGATCATCCAACGCTCACCACCTGTGCTGCTCGGGACGGGGGAAAAGGCACTTGGTGTTAGCTCATCGCACCGCCGTCCTGTCTCAATGAACGACATCCCCAGAAACCTGGTCCCGCGCTGTCCCCCTCCCCCGTCTTTCGCTCGCCGTACTTCGCCGTCCTCTCGGGTTCGACTTGCTCCTTTGGCCACGATATAACTTTTATGGTTTGACGTCGCCTCCAAATGGCATCCGCAGTACGACCACCACGCGCGTTGGAGCATCGGAGCCAGTGACTCGCCGGCCCGTCGAGCGAGCTAGGTATGGAGAGGACCAAGGCCTCGAGGCCTGCAGGACAATCCACATGCGCCCAGCCACACCCCATCCGTCTGTGGGACTGAAGGCGTGTGACCTCGAGTTACATCCGCGTCAGCATTCAAGAACAAGGCTTGGTGTACGAGTCCTCGGAGAGAGTGGGGGTTTGAGGGGCTTTCTGTTTGTCTTGCCGACAGGGCCTCACGGAAGTGATGTGGTGATTTCTGGTTTCCCACCTCTGCGCCGGAGAATGGCACCTAGGACTCGTGACTACGTGGCCTTGTTTACGGAATGGCTGATCCTGTTATCATCCTGACAGTTGCTGTGCTGGGCTTGCTGAAGCCTGCATGAAACGGACCAAGTTTTGCAACGGCGGACCTCATGGCGCGCGTCGTCCAATGTTTTTTTTTTTCAATCTTCAGGCTAGGATGAACGAAACGACCCATGAATAGGTGCCGGACAGTTGAGACCGGAAGACCGGACCGGCAACGCGGTGAATAAGATCCACACTCAATGATCCGCCTCATTCGGTGACATGTCCCGTCGGGGATAACATTACAGCCAGAACATCGGAATGTACAAGGTTCGACCACGCAATGCATAGAGTTACGTCTCGTCTTCGAGACCATGCTCGTCCTCATTTTTATCACCTTCGTTCCCTTCGTCGGCAAGGCCCTCAATTTCGACGGCTCCGTCGTCGTTCCCGGTTTCGTCGTCCTCTTTGTTTCCTTGCGTCTTGTTCAGTCTGGCCAAGACTTTATCGGCTCTATTGAATATGCCACTGGTCGGAGCGCCACATGCCAAACACTTGGGATTTTTGGCGTAGCGCTTGATCGCACAGGATGAGCAATAATAGTGGCCACATCGAGTGACCACAGGATCTGTATATGGTTTTCGACATACGAGGCAAGCAAAGGGAATGTCCTCGTCCGAGTCTGACTCGGACTCGTCCTCCACTTGTTGTTTTGGGTGCTCGGCTAATTTATCAAGCTGCCATCCCGCAAGGTCTAAGAACGCCGTCTCAGTGTAGTTCTAGAATTCAAACACGCCCCGAATGTACTCACACGTGCCACGGTCGTGCAAGAATTTGCACGTGTCTCCAAAACCGCAGTAACCGGTTTCTGCATGGGTGCGCGTGTCAGCGTGATCCACGATCGCAGGGACGATCAGCACACGTACCTTTATAGTCCTTGCAAACGTCGGGCTGGTAGTCGACGATGGTCACCGTCCGAATGGTGTTCGTGCTTCGCTGCGGGCCGACCCGCATCGCCTTGGGTACTTCCTTGTCCTTCTTCAAATGACTGCGGTATGCCTTCTGTCCTTTGTACACCCCGTCCGGCGCCTCCTCCTCGTCTTCTCCCAGTTTCTCTTTTTCCTGCCGCCGTCGCTTCGCTAGAACTTCCTCCATCTCGTCGCCCGCAATGATATCCATGGCCGCGCTCCTGTGCGAACCTGCGGCGGTCCATTTGACGTCCGGCCCTTCTCGCGTCGTCGCGTTCCCGTCCCCGTCGTCGACATCGTTCTCCGTGCGCTGTGCAGCGGCCCGCTTAGTCCCAGCGCTCAACAGGTTCGTAACTGCTTTGCGTGTGGGGAGGACGACTTCCGATGTGGTACGCGAGGAGGCTCGCGTGGGCGTGGACGTAGCAGGCGGTGAGCCTGATCTGCGTCGGGTCGTCGTGGGTCGTGATTTACCCTTCTTGAAGAAGGGCACGTTGACGGCGTCTGTGGTCGGCATGGACATCGCGGTGGACGACGAAAGTGTTGTTGAACTTGCGCCGGTTGTCTTTGCTTCCAACCTTACTCATGCCTCTGCTTTGTCATCATCCAGATTGGTAATCAATCCATAAAGCTTAAGCCTGCCTTTCGCAAAGTTGCAACAGCACGCGTGTTCCGCACACGTTGAGACAGACGGTGACGAAATCCCGACTTGCCCGTGTAGAACGTCACGTTAGGAAATGGTGTTTTGCACGCCCTCCGAGACCATGTGGGGGCCGCACGTACTCGCGGGATCAGACTACATCGCACAGACGTGAATAATGAGTAAATATGAACCACATACCAACCATTGCGATGTGGCAGGGAGGTGGTGTTCTCCCGACCTCCAGACGGAGCACCCTGGAGACCAGGTCGCACGATTGCTTTACCAAGCCACATTACGCGAGTGGTCGATGCCGTATGCATCTATAGGCGACTCATCGGGGAGCTTCCCGACCGAACGTGATGGCGGCTACCCACATCCTTCCAAACGTGACGAACAACGATCATGGGGGACGTCAACCCGCCGTCCGTTCCAGTATGGCGTGTCGTCCATAGCGCGCTCACCCATCCGATCATATTTGAGGGGGGTGACGTCGAACACGTACGCGTCCATGTTGCAATCAGGCATTGGAGGGTGACCAAGAATGTGGTCACCAGACTCATGTGAAACCTCTCCGAGACTCGCCAGGGAAACTCCGCCTTGCAGGCGAGATTAACCTTGACAGAGGTTGAAAGAGCAACGGGGGTATCGGACAGTGTCTTCTCAGCCTTTTCTTCCCTCAGTCGATGCTGTCATGAGTCATTTAATATAATGTTAGATAAAGTGACACGGCGCAACATATTCCTGATCACGGAAATACGATCTCCGTGACCGATATGCGTCCGATCACCGTGGAGAAACCCGCTGTTGGTTGGTTAGTTACGACAGCCATAGACCCAAGAAGCGTCTGCGGTACGTACGCTGTGGAGATAGAGCCCAGGCAGCTGCAAACAAAATATTGCGTCCATTGGGGAGATTAGAAGCCGTGTACATACCATTGTACTACGGAGACGTAAAGGGGATCAACGTTCGGAGTCACCATCATGAGAAGGGTCTGAGCCATCGAGTAGATTGACGCATGATCACATAAGGCAGCGACGCTTTGGGCAGGAACATCCGCAGAGATCGGCGGGCATTTCGGGGAACGGCCAACTCCATTCGCGCACAATTATGTACCACAGCAGCACAACATACTTGGATGCAATGCACCACCAACTGAGTTGAAAACAAGTCAGTTCGCAGTCCGATGTGTGTGTCGCGAGAGACTTGGATGTTCATGCAGCTGTCATTGAGGGGAAGAATCGCCGAGGAATGAGAGAAGATACCGGTTTACATACCTTCAGCCTGAGCTTCGGCATGCGTGTTCCATTTCAAGATTACTTACTCGCATTGCAGTGTTCCGGGAACGGTTCAGGTAACATGCCAGGCCACAGGCGCGTGTCCGTCTTGATCGCCGTCGTGTAGATGGGTGACTTTCCAACGGCTGGAAATCTCGACGAGACTCGAAGATCAGATGCATCGTGCAGATGTCCAGCTCAGTTGATGCTCGTCCGGGATGTTCTCTATATATCCTTGCATCCGAGCTGTTCACGTCAGTGCTCGGAACCCTGTAGTAAGCTTAGTTGGAATGATTGAAGCTCGAGTTGAATGTCACGGTAAGGTCAACAATGTTGGTGATCACGTGATACGTCTCTGCTTTCCACTCTCACATCAGACGGCATTTATGGCCCTTGAAGGTGGCCACTACATGCGACCCCAGGACGGCGAGGAATATGAGGAAGAACTAGAGCAAATTCGGTTTGACTCGTTTTTGCTGTTTCTGATGGATCTAACCAGGTCCTAGGCGTTACGAGGATTTTACCACTATCGGTATGTCCGCGGTGTGAACCTCGTTGTTCCACTCATGTGATCCCGTTTCATCTTAGACTGGATCCAAGATTCGATAATAGAGCGGAACAGGCGGATTCGGGATGCTGACAAGTCGCGCACTGCCTACCGTGGCCCGAACGGTGAAATCACGCCCGCGTGGGTGTGGGCACAATGTTGGAAGCTGGTGACTGCTGGTGAATCTTGGTTCGTGATCACCTTGGTCGGTCCGTAACCTCTTTCCTGTAGCAACGGATCCTGGCTGAGAGCGTTGACTAGGCGTAATCATCGGTGTAAACGCTGCACTTATTTCGATTGTGACCGAATGGCTTTCTGACATCAAAAATGGGTATTGTACCGATGGATGGTGGCTGAATCAACAATTCTGCTGTTGGGAAGTCGACAGTGATGACGAATTCTGCCAGGCTTGGCAACCTTGGAGCACAGTCACCCCAGGTCGATGGGTAGCTTATGTTTCATTCGCGGTGCGCTCTATTGGATTTGTTTACCAATGGAAACATTCATGATGTTGCACAGGCCATCTTTGCGTTCGTGGCAGCACATCTTGTTCGTACTATGGCGCAATATACCGCTGGCTCTGGAATCTCGGAAATCAAGTGTATCCTTGCGGGGTTCATTATGAAAGGGTTCCTTGGCTTCGGAACGTTCTTTATCAAGAGTCTTACTCTAGTATGTTCCTTGGCTCATGCATTGGCGTGGGTGCTCATCTGTACAGCCCCTGGTCATTGCCTCTGGCTTGTCTGTCGGAAAAGAAGGACCGTCTGTGCACGTTGCCTGCTGTATCGGAGCCCTTGTCGCGGGGTGGTCACAACGCTTCTCTCGAAGTCAAAGTTCGATACAGTTCATCCTCGCTCTTCTTACTCGTGTTCACGCCTGCCCCAGGTAAAATGAGAGAGGTCATCACGGCTGCATCTGCGGCTGGTGTCGCTGTCGCTTTCGGCTCGCCAATTGGAGGCGTGTTGTTCTCAATAGAGGTAACTTATTGAAGTTGTTGGCATTCTCGGTAAATTCTTTATTGAACGACCCTCACAGGAAATGAGCCACATATTCAGCATCAAGACTATGTGGCGGAGTTTTGTCTGTGCGTTGGTCGCTACCTTCACGCTCTCCGTCCGTGCATATTCTCACACCTCTTGATCCATCCTCATGTATCCCCTATAGGTCATGAATCCCTTTCGCACCGGAAAGCTTGTTCTTTTCCAAGTCACATATAGCCGTAGCTGGCATTTCTTCGAGATTATTTTCTTTGTCATCCTTGGAATTTTTGGCGTCGGTGGCAAATCACTTTTGAGTTTTCTGGTAGTACCCTAACCCCTGCCTGATAGGGCCTCTATGGCGCGTTCATGGTCAAGTTCAATATGCAAGTCGCAGCATTTCGCCGGAAGCACCTGGAGACCCACGGGGTAGCAGAGGTTGTTACGCTTGTCATTCTGACTGCGATCGTCGGATATCCAAACCGGTTCTTACGCATTGACATGACCGAGATGATGTCCATCTTATTCCGTGAATGCGAAGGTGGAGGGGATTATGATAACTTGTGCCAGTGAGTGCGCTTCCAGCTGCACATCTACATTGAATTGAACCCTTGGCCAAGGCTATCCGCACAATGGCATATGGTTAACTCGTTACTTCTTGCCACTTTTATACGAATGGGGTTAGTGACCGTTTCTTATGGCTCCAAGGTGCCAGCAGGGATCTTCGTTCCCTCCATGGCCATCGGAGCAACGTTTGGGCGTATGGTTGGTATTATTGTCAAATCAATTTACAGGTAAGTTAATTCACCTTTTTCGTTCCATGAGCATCCCCTGATGACTGTATTAGAGCATACCCACAGTCTGGGATATTCGCTGCTTGCGACCCAGACATCCCATGTATCACTCCTGGCACATATGCCTTTCTCGGGGCTGCGGCCGCCTTGAGCGGTGTCATGCGAATAACTGTCACTGTGGTTGTGGTCATGTTTGAACTCACTGGCGCGCTCACCTACATCTTACCAACCATGGTTAGTCAGCACTTGCTGCTCTCATCTCGTCCCCATGCTTACATCTATCTGGTCACAGATAGTGATTCTGGTCACGAAAGCAGTTGGCGACTTCATTGGAGCGCGCGGGATGGTCGACGAGAGCATTAGGTTCAACGGATACCCCATATTGGATCAACACGATCATTCGTCGAACGTGGCAGGTTGGTCGGCTGAGCTCATGATGCCGCGTAGACTCTGATTGATGTACCACAGTTTCAAAAGTGATGAGGAAAGACCTGACGCTACTTTATGCATCAGGTATGAGTGTCAACGATGTCGGTAAGGCGTAAGCGAACGAGTGGTCTGGTGCCTTAAACTAACCTGTGTGCTCTCCTCGCAGAGGACGTACTCGCTTCCACCGATGTGAAAGGCTTTCCAATCGTGACCTTCAAGTCATCCAAGGCTCTTTCTGGCTACATTGGCAGGACTGAGTTGCGCTACGTGCTAGGTATTGATGCAGACCTGATTTGGGGGACCATGACCTCATCGGATTACAGACAAAGCTCAACACATGGGTGATGTGAGGCCGGAAACTCCGTGTTCATTCAGCCGACAAGCCTCTGATCAAGAAGACTTTGTGTTGTCAGGGGTGACGTCAGGATCAGCTCTGGGAGTCGAAGAGGAGGTTGCGGTCGAATTTCTAGAGACTACGGCATCAAATGATGTCCTTGAACTGTGGCCTTGGGTGAACCAGGTGCGCATCCATTTCGGTTCCTGGATGGCTATATCATTGATAGGGATCTCCAGACGCCTCTCACCGTGTCTCCACGGTTACCTCTCGAGATTGTGATGCAGCTTTTCAAGCGCATGGGGTGAGTTGAAATCTATCATTCGCGTTCTTCACCACTCAATACTATTCTCACAAAGCCCTCGGGTCATCCTTGTCGAGGATCTAGGCTCTCTGAAGGGGTTGGTCACTGTAAAAGACGTGCTTAGGTTCAATGTGACCGAGAAGCCCGAGAGTGTCCAACAACAATGGGACAGCGGCGAATTCGAAGCTGCTCTGGAGGTGATGTGGAACTGGGCGGTAGGGACGATGAATGTATTCGCGGAGTGGTGTAGAGGTATGATCCGACGATAACAATGTACAAATCTTGGAGCTTGAAGCTTGAGCTGTGGAGTGTTTTTGGTCGCCCCTAGTGCTCCTGCTTGTTTGTTCATGCTTTTTGGGGGTTCTGCCTGATTCTGCTCCTTGTGAGATAGGGCCTATGCAGAGTCCTCTAATCTCATGTTACAAGTTGTTACATATTGTGACTATCACCTGAAAATGTTATAAATGCCTTTACAATTCCAAGGTGGACAAATGCCCCTCTAACAAAAATCATAAAAAGAGTTGTGAAGCAACTCAAAAGCTGAGACCCTTGATAATAGGAGGGGATCCAATGAGCAACTGAAACTGTTATAAACGCGTTGCCTCTCCTATACGAACAAACGCCCCTATAGTAAAAGAATTGGACTTGGCCAGGATCGAATGCTCGACCTGGCATAATACTTAGCTATTACATAAGCATGTCATGTGACATAACATATGTTTTTAATCTCCGCTTTATTAATAACATGAGGTGTACAGCCTTCTTAATTACTGCTTCCATCACGCTTCTTATTCACACACATTTGACACGTATCCTAATTAGTACCTTCTATTTCCCACGCACAGCTTGGTCCGTGCGCAGTAGTCTGGGGTATATAAAGAGACATGTATCATAGCTAAATCCCCAACTTAATCCACTTGTTTGCTTCGGCATCAAGTGTTGTGCGAAGCGTTTCTGCCACCTTCGACGTAGAAAAACTGGCTCTAGGCGGGCGATACTCACGAAGAGACCGACGTCCGCTAGGGCACAGCGACTGAGAAGAATCAAGAGCGAAGGCTGTAAAAGCCTAGGTAAGGAGGTCAAAGGCTTGAAGAACCTTGGTGCGAGATCAAGGAGCTTGGGAAGCATCCGAGGGTCGAAGGACTTCGATACAGACCGAAGGATTACAGGAAGGTATGCTTGTATTGTGTAGATCAAGAATGGGGAATTATGTACAGGCAGCTCCAATATTTATACAAAGGTAAGCTGCGCATGGACCAAGATAACAGTAGCGTTACTAATCAAAGAAGGTCATGGAATGTGGTAGAAGGATTAGTAACGATAAGACGGAAATGAAAAAGGAAGTAAGGGATGAAACCCTTTCTGAAACGTGTAAGAGGAAAAGGTTCAAGATCCAGATCGTACCTGGACGTATCTGAGATCTGTCAAGTGAAACTAAGAAGGAAATGTGAAACTAAATGTTAAGTCTAAGAACGAAGAATTATAGTACTTAATGGGACTTCGACTGTATAAGAAGAAGTCAAGACAAAGGGAGAAAGACTTCGACTGTATAGGAGGAAGTCAATCTGAGAAAGAAAGACTTCAACTGTATAGGAAGGAGTCAAAGCGAAAGAGAAAGGGAAAACAGATGAATCACACTTAATGGGATTTCGACTGTGTAAGAAGAAGTTAAAGTAATCGAAGAAAGACTTCGACGATGTAGGAAGAAGTCAAAACGAAGGAAAATTGTAACATCAAGTCCATTGGGCATAGTTAGTTCGTGTGAGTGTGACTTAGTTAGTACTAGTCCTTCAGGGTCCCTTGCTAGCACTTCAGTGTTGGCAATTGATCCTTTCTCTCTCCCTCCCTCCTTGCCAGTCTGCAGCCTACTGTAAAGGCTTGCACTTTGTAGTTCCGCTATTGGGGTTTAGTACACCTCTTTAGTGTGGTAGTGGAGTCCCTGTGGAAACTCGTCGAAAGACTTGTTACAGAAACAACCAATAAAGGCCTTGAGCCTTAGGTTGCACTAGAGAACAGCACCAACAGTAAAGGATGAAAGAGTAGAGTGAGTTCAGAGACCTGATGCCTTTAGTGGGAAAGCACCAAGAGAAACAGACTGGGGATTTCCAGCTGTTCCCTTGGGGTTTATATAGGCAAACTATGTATGTACATGTTTGTGTCTAATCTATAGATCACAGTCCATAAAGAGAGGGCAGAAATTAAAGAAGCATGTAGGCTGCATGTAAAACATGAGGAAGAAGCATGGATCAAGAAGGCTGTGGCACAGCCTGAGGAAATAAAGCGGAAATGAAATACATGCATGATGGGCATGTTGCATAGCCATGCACAGCACGGAGATTAAAGAGATGAGGTTGGCATGTGTTGTCCATTGAAGCAACTCAAAGCAAAGACCCTTGATAATAGGAACAGATCTGCAGAGCAACCACAACAAAACAAGAAAGTGTAATGAAAAAGCAAAAGGTGGAGCGAATCTATCCCTTGGCCTAAAGGATGAGGAAAGACCAAGAGAACTTGACTGAAGTTCTCTGGCGGCACCTTTGGCCTTATATACTATTCTACTGTATGTACATGTTTGGTTAATATTACTATAAGAATATGCATAGCCCACAAGGCTGTGGGGCGGAGATTAAAAACATGAGGTGTACATAAGGCAGTGGCAGAACAGCCCTGAGGCTGTGGCATAGCCCCGACGGAGATTAAAGACACATGTAAAAGGTGAGGCGTTAAGGTTGCATCACCGGAAATGAAAGGCATGAGGTATACGCATGTACGAGATCTTACCGAGATCTTCGTAAATAAAACATAGCCATGCACAGCATGGATGAAAGGAAAGCTGTGTGAGCATAGGGGAGATCTAGGGAAGATCCCTGATCCTAAAGAGAAATGTATCATAAATATTACTGAGTGGTGCATAAACTTGCGCTAATTTATGCAAGTGAGCAAAAGTGTTTGGAAAAATAAGGAAAAATCATGATAAAATGTACCGTCCGTAACACTACCCCCTCCTTAAAGATCGACTTCCAGGCGATCAAAGGGGTGTGCATCTGCTTCGGTGTCATTTGCATAGGGGTGGAATAACTGTAAGAAGTCCAAATAAGCCATGCATAGATGGCAGGGGGCATTGGGGTGCGACGAATGAAATTCTGAGATCGCCTCCTGGGCATTAGCAAGATTCCCCAATGGTTCCCATGTTCTGTCCGTTTCGTCATAGCCCTTCCAGTGGACCAAGTATTTCAATTGACGTCCCTTCAATCAGGAGTCAACAATAAAATCAACTTCATATTCCTCGTCTCTATCTTCAGTGACGAGGAGAGGTCCCGGCTGATTAGCATTCTGACCAGGAAGCCGCTCTCTGTAGGGCTTGACCCGTGAGATATTCACTACTGGGTGAATATGCATAGATTTAGGCAGTCACAACTCAACTGGGTTACTGTCAACTAACTTGGTGACCTCGTAAGGGCCAAGCCAGCGTTCTGACAACTTCCTAGATGCTCTTGGCAATCTAAGGTTGTCCGTACTTAGCCAAACCTTGTCCCCAACGACATATGAAGGGGCTTCGGTTCGGTGTTTATCTGCTTGAGCTTTCATCCGCTCACATGCTGTTTTTAGATTTTGTTTGACCTGATCTAAGGTCGTTGCCATTTTATTGGCAAAATCCTTGGCAGCTGGTGCCTTGAATGAATGTGGCTCGATCCCCATACGTGGGACATATGACTGAGTGACTTCGAACGGAGACTTCTTCGTTGAAGCAAAAATTTTGAATTATATGAAAATTGAGCAATAGGGAGCCAGTCCGCCCATTTCTCTTGCTTTTTAGTGGTAAATAACTGAAGATACTGCTGGAGATCCCAGTTCATCCGCTCCGTCTGCCCGTCCGTCTACGGGTGATGTGCAGTTGACAACTTGGGTGTAATGTCAAGCTGTTTACATAGGTCCTTCATGACCTGTGAGGCGAACTGCAGACCTCGATCTGTCACAATACTCCTCGGGAGTCCGTGGTCCTTCCAAACATGGAATAAATAAAGTCTGGCCATGTCTAGAGCCAAGACTGTCTTGTTAAATGGAATGAGTTTGACCTCTTTTGAGAAGCGATCAATGATAACAAGGATAGAGTTGAATCCATTGGAAAGGGGGAGGTCGGTGGTGAAATCCGCAGTGATATCTGCCCATGGCATTTCTGGAGTTTCAAGGAGGAGGAGTTTCCCAGGAGGAGCCTGGTTAGTCCCCTTGAAGCATGTGCACCTGTCGCACTGTGATACATAATCTTTAATAAATCTGGCCATCTAGTTGCGTCTCAGCAACTCTATGGTTTTCTCATAGCCGGCATGTCCGGCGAGTGGGGTGTCATGGTGGAGTCTCGTAATCTCCATCTGTAGACCCTCTTCATCAGGAACGTGAAGCAACTCAAAAGCAAAGACCCTTGATGAAGGAACGGATCCGCTGAGTGTTACAATTTTCCTTCGCTTTCACCCCTTACCGTTAATTCCTTACTTTTACATTTTCTTAACAGATCTTAGATATGTTCAGATATGATCTAGATCTTTGAACTCTGTTTGTTACATGTTTCAGACAGGGTTTTACCCCTTATTCTTCTCACACGTTACAGACAAGGTTTCTTCCCTCGTTCCTCTTACATGTTTCAGAACGAGTTCCATCCCTTGATCTGACATTTTGGTTGACACGGTATTATTCTTATCTTGGTCCGTGCTCAACCTTTTAATGTATAAGTGGTAGACCTGCTTGTACTTAGTCGCCATTCTTGATCTACGCAATACAAGCGTAACTTCTTGCAATCCTTCGATCGCCATCGAAGACCTTCGACCCCGGGACTTTGCCAGTCCTTGATCTTCGCTCCAGGACTTGTCCAGTCCTTAACTACGTTCCAGGGTTTACCAAACCTTTGCTCTTCGACCCCTTTTCCTCGCTGATCTAGCGGACGTCGGTCTCTTCGTGAGTATCGCCCGACTAGTTTCAGATTCTACATCGAAGGTTGTCAAGTCAACGCTTCGCGTAACACCTAGTGCCTTCATTTCCCACTCTTTGGATGCCGCGGAACGTAACTACCCCATATATGACAAAGAATTGTTGGCGGTAATTCGCGCACTCAAGGAGTGGATGTTAGAAACACAAAGCTTGAGCTGCTGTGCGCTCGCTTTTAGCCCCTGTCTAGGTGGTCAATATCTATTTTCATTACATTTATGAAGTTGAGCTGCTGAGTGCTCCTTCAGTAAAATATTCATTTTCCAGTCACGTGACCATGGGAACATGCACGTGATCGTGGGAATTATCTATCCGTCCACCCTTTCACCTCTTCACACCTTCACGTTATCACATCTTCACATATTTCACCATTTCACATAATCACATCACGCTCTGTAGCATAGATAACAAGTTTAGCAAGCGAATGGCAATATTCGCTCTTATCATAGGTAGTATTAGTAATACGCTGCGCAGTGCACACGGACCATGTAGCCACAGTATATAAGAGTGAATAAAAGCGCCCCAAGAACTCTAGTCAAGTTCTTGTGGGTTTACGCCTACTTCTTGGTTCAATCCTATATTCTTTACTCGTTGAGGTATAGTGTGAGCACCCAGGGTCTTTCTTAGATTCTAGGGTCGCCACAGTGGAGACATTATTTAATCGGGCGGGAAAGATTTGAGATCTGGACCGATCATAAGAATCTGGAATATTGGAGATCCCCTCAGGATCTTTCCCAGAGGCAGGCGCACTGGCATGCCCTGACTCTAGAATACAATTTCCAGATTGTACATAAGCCTGGAACTTCCAATGGACAGGCAGATGCTTTATCTCGACGAGAGGATCATGGAGACGTCGAGGATCTAAATAAGCAGCA
>JBBPOI010000202.1:0-21058 GCA_038091355.1 Phylloboletellus chloephorus | reverse complement strand
CACTATCCGCCCCCTCACAACCCCTACGCTCCCCCGCCGCCACAACAGTCAACGCAGGTGAAAGCGGAGCCCGTGGACAGTCGCTACATCCTGAGCGGCCCTCCAGGCATGTCGCCGTACGCGTTGCCCCCCCTCCCTGGGCCCCAGATAAATGGGATGAAGCCGCCTGCGTACCCGGGGGGCCAGCAGGGCGTGTTATCGTTTTCCCCTCATCCACCGCATCTTGCGCGTCCCCCCGCCGCCCCGCGACCGTATGTCCCGCCAGCGCCAGCCGCCACCGCAGCAGCACAGCCTGCGGCGCAGGCACGTCAGATCCCGCAGGTCGACGGTCCCTCCGTGTCTGATTCGGAATCACCGTCCCCGCCACCCAGTCAATCATACGCACCTCGCGCTTCCCACCCGTCATTACCCCAACCCTCACAGACATCCAGTACGTCTCAAGTGGAAGACGAAGCCATCAACAGCGACTTGGACGACTCTGACACGGAGGGCGAGGAAGAAACAGAAGAAGGCGGCCAAGGAGACACAGACATCGTGTTCTGCACTTACGACAAGGTGCCTGATTTGACGAGTAGATCGGACTGTCGGCCTCACTTGTAGCTTTGCAGGTCGGACGAGTGAAGAACAAGTGGAAATGCATTCTAAAGGACGGCATGATCCACATCAACGGGAAAGACTACCTGTTCGCCAAATGCACGGGGTAAGGATCCGTTTTTGTGTCGATTTGGCTGACGACCTCAATCGACTGTTTTCGCAGTGAATTCGAATGGTGACCGTATCCTTGGGGCGCCTTTTCTTCTTCCGGGACGGTAGTCGCTAGATTATATGCATTGCACATTGCTACTTGGCACATTTAAGTCATTACTCATCAGTGAGATCGTCACTTTTCGATGTACGATAGTAATACCATCCACCACGATGCAGCGTAGGCCGACCGTGCCACCCTCTCGCAAGATCAGATGATGATGCTTTGATGACGAAAAACATCATGCGTTTCCGGGGATTGATTTGTCCCGATATTTTCCATTGCAAAACCCGCACTCGGCGGATTGTTTTGAGGGCGCCGCACGACGCTGTCGGTCGTCACGGAAGGCACGGGTAAGAGCCCAAAATGAACATGCATGATACACATGGCGGCCTTACCTCGGAACGACGGCGGCTATCCAAGTCCCACGGGGGAGCATTCCAACCGGACGGACGCACACGGAGGGAAAACTGACGCACCTACGACTGCCGACATGGGGTTTGCGAAGTGGGGGGGGGGGGCTCTTTTCTATTTTTCCTGCCAGCCTGCACTGTGTAGGTGAGCCAGAGGGCCGCCGCGATCCCTAATTCCATACCCGATTGCGCCAGTGGACACATCGTGCGCCCACTCGACACGTCCGCACACAACCGATGGATGGAAAGGAAGAGAAAAAAAAAAAAAAAAAGCAAACAAGAGACGGGCAGTGCCAGCAGGAAATGGAGTGGTCGCCCTCGTCGATTCGGACGTAAGTCTCTGTACTGGTAGGTCCTGCTAGCTCGTGTGGGAACGGTTATGAAGATCGGGCGGGGTGGGGAACCTGACGACCTGTCATCGAACGAGAATCACCGGGCAACGCGATACGATTCCAACGTCGAAACGATGCTGCAGGTTGGGAACAAGATCGGCTCCCTCCACGGCCGCGGGGGAGAAGGGGGAGGGGAGGGGGAGAGAGGAGGAGCTAGGACTCACTCTGCGATGGGCATGGGCATGGGCAGATCGGGTTCTCGAGCCCCAAGCGCTAGACATCCAACTCATTCCCCACCACCGATCTCCGCACGAAATCGACCATGACCTCGCATCAAGGCGTGCGTAGCGGTCGATAGTACCCCGGGTTGATCCGCGCGGCGCGCCAGTGTCCATCCAGAACGTATACGTACATAAGAAGATCTCCAGCCGCGGCGCTTCCTCGATCGAGGGTCCCTGAACTCACACACACAGGTCAGGTTCGAACGCGCGGAAGAAAAGGCCCAGTTTGGAGGGATCCCGCGGCACGCAGACATTGATGCAATATCAACGAGTGAGTTGAGCGCTGGGGGGAAAGAGGGAGGGAGGAGAAACTTTATCGATGAGTCAATATAATATTGCCATGTACGGTTGGCCCCAGAACCGTCGACGACAAGCGAGGTTCTTAATAATCAGCCGTGTGCACGACTCGGAGCGCCCTCACGTCTTGTCGGGCGATTGTATCGATTCCTTTTCGGCTTGCATCAGATGGGCCTCTCCCCCCATGCGAGACGACATCGGTGCAGGCGTACCGTCCAGCATTGGGGGAGCCGCAGAAAACAACGCATCACGCACACAACTGGGTCGATTGGCAACGTGAACACCCCGTCGCCGTGCAGATGCAGCATCTGCACAGACAAACTCTGTTACGTTGGTGTTTGACGGCTCTATTTCCCCGCTGAATAGACAGCTCTGATTGGCTTGTGTGTATCCAGAACTGGCCAAACCCTGTAAGAAAATCCACAACGCTTTCTTTTCGGAAAAGCAGATCTGAGCCGTTCCCGCATCGCAGAAGACAAAGAAGAGAAAAATAAATAAAAGGGGGGGGACAAATCGGAGATGGCTAGCGTATGGCTGCCTGCCCGGTTTGGTCGCCGGCGCTCGGCTGTTCCCGAGTGCGGGATCATGACGTGGGCCGTGGCCATGGGGCGGGCGACAGCTATGGCTGCCGATCGAAGACGTCATCCAGGACCTGAATTTATCTCTACTGGGCTTCTCCGCAGTCCGGGCATTGAGCCCACGCGCACAGTACATACATACATCCATACATACATAGTCTCGCAACGCAAGAAGCATTTAGCGTAATTAAAGTACACAGATGGAAATCACCCCGGCAGTGGTACACTCGCTGCGCAAACAGTACTGCAGCCAGCCCGGGCAGATGCTTTTCAGTCAGCTCTCGGCGTGCTCGTCCTCGGCATCGCAAGCAACGTCGCCTTGTGTACTAATAGGGCAGATGATTTATCACCGCTGCACGGGATAAGATCCGAAAATAGTCACCCCGACCGTGGTCCCAATAGCCGCAGGGCCCTGTCGTCGACGGGGTCTCTGCGATACGGGTGTTTCCGTTGCAACGAATGCAGGGGAGCAAGATCCACCCTCGTCGGTCCGATCGCACCTGCGCAGTCCTCCAACGCCGTCGCCTCATACAGTTGAGACGGCGGTTCAGCGCGAAACAGCCGAGCAGGCGAGGGAAAAGAGACTGAGGCTGGAGAGTAGCTCTGAGCCGAGGCGTGTGTAATTCCTGTCGTCGGCGAGTCATATGCGCTCGCATTCTCTGTCTCGCCTGCCACGGCGGTAATTGGCTGAAATACACCGACCGTCGACAAAGGTCGAGCGACCTTCGACGTAGATTCCCGCAACGAGTGCGAATATGTACAAGCCGCTTCAGGTCGAAATGGAGCACTTCGGTCATCGACGGGAAGCACGGCACGACGGACAACGGGAGAGCGATTGGCGAGCGACGCATACTCGGCAGCCCGACTCTGATCGAAAGTAGTCCTCCGCTCTCGGCTCGACGTGTTGGGTGAATAATCAGGAATCCCAGGTAACGATGCACGGCGAAATTGGTACTCGACGTCCTCGCATTCAGGCTTCAACGGGGGCAACGTATGAAGCGTTCCAAGAGGCGGCAGCGGTGGAGGCGCGGAGTACTGCGGCATTTCGGAAGCGTGGGCAGCCTGTGGACTAAGCCGATAAGGGTCCTGCGTGGACGGCGCTGAGTAAGGGGTAGGTTGGACAGGATACGCGGCGTATGTTCGCGTCACAGAAGGCGCTTTAAGCACGTCAGGACGGACACGGACATCGTCCCCCTTGCGATTCTTGCTGATGCGCGTGCTCTGGAACGCCCCCTCTGGCACAACCAGCTCAGCGACGCCAGGAATATCATCGATCGTGCCCAGCTGGTCGACGGTCGCTTGTGTGAAATAGGCAGCTATTCTCGGTTAGGGTGAGGCGCACGGCGGAACGAACGGCAGACGACTCACTCAGGTGCCATTTTCGCCGCCCCTTTTCCGTCTCGACCCACACCGAGTACGTCTGCTTCACCAAAGGGTCCCAGTCCCGCGGCGGTTGCTTTTCCGAGGTGCTGGATCAGATCTGCCGTGAGCAGGTGCAAGACGACGCTCAGGCACATGTAATATAATCACCCCGAGTGACCCGAGTCTGCGGGCGGCGCGTACTTTTCGTAGTAGAAGAGGAATTCCTGTGGACAATGGAGTGAGCGAAGCCACGCGAGTGGCATGGGACCGTACATCTCGCACGCGGGAGGGGCTCCAACGGCGGCCTTCGGTAAAGCGCTCGATCCCGAGACCAGTGATCTCAGTGTGGGGACCTCTTTCTTCCCAGGCATAGACGCAACCTGAACGCAAGACAAGTCGTTCGTCGGCGTCCAGCCGCCTCGTAATCATGGGCAGGATCTGGCGCTGGACGGCGAAAAAGATCTTGTGAGCGTCGCGGGTGGAGCGGATTCGAAGGCCCGTGCAAGTGGGCCTCTGCTGCATTGCGGGTGATAGGCGATAACTTGCAACGGAGAGGGATGGGGAGAGGCAGAGGGGAACGAAGGAAAATATTTATAATATTCTCCCCGAGATATGGGGAGGGACTGTTTGGCGATGAAATTTGGTAGTTAATTAAACTATTTTCTGAAGCAGGGGTGTAGATTTTATCACAAAGCTGTCAACGAGAAAGGTGGTACCTTATTAATTACCGCAAGCGGCCGCCACCTTATTGGTGCGAACGACCCAAAAGGTTCGTCGTCAATCTCGATTGTGGCCCGAAACTCTATCACTTTATTACAACTTAGATCACGCCAGCCGCCGTCCGCGAACTTGCGACAAAAGCGCCACGCGATGCCCTGGATGCGGTGCCGCGCGATGATCCCAGGTCGCACGATAGGCTTACTCGCAGCACGTCGCCGGTTGCTAAAGTGATGCGGTACGCGTACTCCGGGCCAGCTTCCGTCCACCATGAAACGACACAACCATCCGCGAAAGAAACATCACTTCAAAAATGACGGCACGTGGTCACGCATCCCGGACAGCCTTTGCACAGCCACCGGACCCTTCCAACCCCGGTGTCAAATCGACCCAACAAAAAAAAAAAAAACAGAATCTCCACGACTTCTCCATCGATTTCGTTCGGTCGAGTTGGGGCAGGACAGTACGATGTATCAACTCAGGTCTACGGGGTATCTAAAGTGGGTGGGACGGAAGGACACCGCGCTGCAGGACAAAGGTACCGAATTCTAGGTCGATCTCGAAATGACCGCAGCGTAGCGAACAGATAACTCTACAGATCAACATTGTGAACGCCGAACACCACCATCTTTGTTCATGGAAGTCGTGCGATCGTCGGACAGCACACTACATAACTCCTATCCTCTTTTCCTTATCAGACTGTACGTACGAAATGAGTACTACCAGCTCCACCACTCGTGCGCAGACCCCCTCCCCCTTCACCCGCGCAGTTCTTGATGTGTCACATCCAGCACGGACGTCGTAGATTAGGTTCCTCAAGCCTCAAGTTCCGCGGAAGTTTCCGTGTCAGTGCGATTGGTGTTGACGTTCAGCGATGCCTGCCAAACCGAAACGTTTAAGCACTGGTGGCTACGCTAATTTCCCAGTTTCCGTCTTACGACAACATACTGGCGGTCACCGTCAGCGTGCTTCTGCCCCTGCACCGATCTCTCGCTCGCTCGCGAAGCGACTGGACTGTGGACATCATGGATACATACCCCAATCAATCAACGTTAATTGATCATGTTTATCTCCATGCGACGAACGTTGTATTTTTTTTTTTGGGCACCATGAGAAAACTCGTCGGAATGCGGACCTGTGGCACGCTCACGTGATTACGTAGACCCAGCCCCAGTTCCAAGTACTGAAACAAATTTAAAGCCTCTTCGTCCGGGAGAAAGTTTAAATTGCATTATGAATGTTATGAAGCAGAGTCCACACGACGATGATCGCCCAAGTGGCGTGAAATCCCAAGCTCACCACGGTCACAGGGCCCGGCCAGCACAGCGGATGTATTACATGGTCCCGAAGAGGTGACATGGCATACGCCACCCATGTGTCGCTCTCCAGTAAGACTACAGAATCATACACGTTCCACGTCCCGTCTTGCAAATACAGAGATGCACCAAGAAAGGAAGACACCTAGAAGACGGAGGCGACGCGACTTAGGAATGACGGCACATGACCATCGTCGCATCCAGACGAGTCCAAGGGACGGAGGGCGGATCAAGTCAAGCTAGGGTAAAACGTCATGAGGACCTCTTCGTCAACTGGGTGTCTCCGAGGTGGCGGAAGATTCTGAAGGTAAACGAGCGGTGCGAGCGTTTGCCCGTTGCTATCCGAACCCGCTGCACGGCGGGCATCGTCACCACCAGGAACAGGGGGCAGGATTGTGCCCTGGAATGCTGGATTGAAGAGGGGCATTGGCGAAGGGTACGGAGCGAACTGTTGATGGGACGGCGCGTGGTTTCCCTGCTCATCCCGGTGCGCGCGGTGCCGAGCGGGGTTATGACGGGCGCTTCTGTATTTCCCCGGCGGAACGTCGAGACACGCGAGTTCAGGTATTTCGGACACAGTCCGTAGGTAATCGACCGTGTCTGCAGTGAAGTACGCGACTACGAGGTCCAGTCAGCACAAGACGACGACCGCTCTCCAACATGGACGCACTTAGGTGCCATTTCCGCCGTCCTCGCGAAGTGTCGACGTGTACGGAATACGTTTGTTTGACGAGCGACGAACGGATATGTTCTTGATGGGGGTTGATTTGCAAGTGAGAACTGGAACCGATGCTAGCGGACGTCATGAGCGACGCGGAAAGCAAACAGACGATTCTGAAACGAACGTGGTGTCCGAATCAGAGTTCGGGTCTACGTCGACCGGGTCTGGATCCTTCTCTTGATAAAAAAGGAATTCCTAGGAAAACTTGGTCGGAAGGTTCAAAGACATGCGGACGCGGGCTCACGTCTCGAACACGGCTGGGGCCCCATCTACTTGTGCAAAGCCGGTGAGCATGGCGGCAGAACGTTCGTGAGACGACTTGCCTTTTGCCATCCGTCCACCTCTCGATGCCGAGCTACGACGAATGCCTGAGGGATGACTGGAATGGCGGTATGGTCCACGTACGCACCCCTGTTGCTTCCGGGTTGGGCCCACGCTCTTCCCAAACGAAGACGCTGCCGGACGAGATCGCCCTTCTCTCCTCGGTATCCAAACGTCTGGTCACCATAGGTAGCACGCCAAGCGCCACCGCGTGGAAGATGACCTGCGCATCTTGAGGCGATCTACAGTCACAGCGAGCTCGCATCCACGGGTTCGGACAGACAGCTCGAAAGTCGGCGTACCGCACACGAAGCCTCGTACAGGTGGGCTGCTGCATCCCCGGTCGCTGAAAGAGGGGAATGCTTCTGGGATGGTGGACGTACGAGTGAGAAATTTTGGATTCAACTTTGGGCCGGGTAGCCGAATCGTATGACCTGGTGAGAATCATTCGACGGTGCTCTCGCATGCGTCACCGAGGTATGAAACGCGAGGTGATGCGGGAACGTCGACCTGGCTTTAAATAACGAAGGACCAAAGCGAGTCGACGAGACGGAGACACCGAGCTTCAACGGCCAGCGTGATGGTAAAACGGCGGAGGGTCGGATGTGCGAAGTTTTCCAGATGGGAAAACGGACTGGAGCCGCGAAGTTTTGTATATGCTCATCGGTAGATCATCGACTATGCGTAGCTAATAGAGTTTTAGGGAGGGCCTTGGCATGCGTGCAGCGTCCCTTGCTCGCCACGCAACCGGGGAGGACGCTAGGCGGGGACGTTGCGCGTTCGTCGCTCACAGCATGACCCCAGCGCCAACGACGACGCCCTGTCAAGGTCGCATGCGGAACAATTCAATTCAAACGCTCTCGACCGACCGTCCTCGGTGTCACTGGCCTGAATGACACCACGGCGTCTAAGCGCGTTCTCATTCTCATGACGGAAGCAACATTCAATTGCATGTTCGGGTATATTCTTCTGCATGAATCGTGACAGGATGCGATTGATGGCGTTTAGTTTACTGTATTGACTCCGAAAACGATCAGCGGGATAGGATTGAACTGGTGAATGTCGCCAAGGAAGTCATCTTTGGACCATGAGGGTGGGGCAGAAGAGGGGCTGTCTACCGTCAATGCTTGATTCGACGAAGTTGACAGGAGAAGCGAGGAACCCCCGGAATTGAGATGAGGTGTACGCAGTCCGACTCGGGGCGAGGTCTTGTTTCAGCGCCAGCCGGATGTCAACGTTCAGTGCCAGCAGCAGCCGTCCGACGTCGTCTCGTCAAATGTTTCGCACTGCAGCAGAATCTGAAAGAATTCTTAATTCTGCGTAACACTGTTGGAGGTTGCCCTTACATTCACTTGCGACCAAGAATACTTCCACCAGAATTGGAAGGTCATTCCCGTCCGCCCGCGGGGTTTGAAGTAGTCGGCGGATGGGAATGCCCTACTTGTTTCAGGCGACCAGGGTACTCAGGTTATTACGTCAGCCACTTTCTCAATGGTCTGGCTGCGAGTCACTTCCGGCCCACTCGCTCTCCGTTGCTCATACCTCCCAAGGCGCCTCTCTACTTCTCAGACCATCATGTCCGCACAACAGCCTGCGTGGAAGATACCCACTCGTCAGACTGAAGAGCCCGTGTTCAAGGTGTACAATTCGTTGACCAAGACCAAGGT
Organism: Phylloboletellus chloephorus; assembly: GCA_038091355.1. Classification (NCBI taxonomy): domain Eukaryota; kingdom Fungi; phylum Basidiomycota; class Agaricomycetes; order Boletales; family Boletaceae; genus Phylloboletellus; species Phylloboletellus chloephorus. Next base: position 12,308 of record JBBPOI010000202.1, on the reverse strand, counting down.
ATCGGTCCGATCGTCCACTGATCCCCAACCGCGTTCACGTCCGCGTAGACAGAGTTCGTCCCGAGAAACGGTCGCATCGTCAAATGGTATAACTGCGGACCCACCGTATACGACGCCTCTCACATGGGTCATGCCAGGTACGCTCATGTCCTGTCGAGTCACGGTCACCCCGCCCTCACTCCTTGGTCCGAAGAAACTACGTCACCCAAGACATCCTCCGCAGGATCATGTCAGATTATTTTGGCTACGACGTCCACTTTGTTATGAACATCACCGACATCGATGACAAGGCATGCTCAGACTTGTTGTCCTCTGCATCGCTCGATCCTGACGTGCACGAAGATCATCCTACGCGCGCGTCAAAATCATCTTTTCGACAACTTCCGCGCCCAGACATCTTCGCTTACGCCCGAGCTTCTCACCAAAGTACAGGATGCCTGGCGCTCGCATGTCTTGGAAAAAGTATCAAAAGGTCTACCGGACGCCATCAAACCGACCATGGAAAATATAGATGTGTTGTGGCCACAGATCGAAGCCCTCCGCGAGGACAACGTTCGAAAAGTCGAGTGCTTGCACCGGGACGAAAAGTTCGATATGAATTTGGGTGCTGCCGTAGGTCGTCTCGCAGTGTGCGCAACAACGAGTTGACTATGCCCCCCAGATTCGTACAGCTTCGGCGTTGTCGTCCGCTCGGCAAAGCCAAAAAGACAGGCAATCCGCCCTGCGTCTGCTGGACGAGTCCCGGGATATACTATCGGCGTCACTAGACAAACAAGTGATGTCTCAATTGGATGGATGCACAGATGCTGACTAGTCTGCGTAGTTGAAAGACACGGTGACCAATCCGTCTGTCTTTCGTGCGCTGGCCGCTTTCTGGGAGGATCGGTTCTTCGAGGATATGGACCGTCTGCGGGTTCGTAGACCCGACACCTTGACACGCGTGACGGAGTACGTCCCAGAGATCGTAGACTTTGTGAAACGTATCATGGAGAACGGCTACGCCTACGAACACGAAGGCAGCGTATATTTCGACACCATCGCCTTCGATTCCTCGGAGAATCACGATTACGCCAAGTTGGAGCCTTGGAGCAAAGGAAATAGAGACTTGCTTGCGGAAGGAGAAGGTTGGTCCTCGAGAATTGCGCAAGGAAGACTGGAATGGTGTTCATGTCCACGCAGGTGCACTGTCGATCGCCAGCGGCAAGCGTTCCGGGTCAGATTTCGCTTTGTGGAAAGCATCAAAGTCCGGTGAACCGTCGTGGCCCTCGCCGTGGGGTCCAGGACGTCCAGGATGGCATATCGAGTGTTCGGTGATGGCCAGTGCGATATTTGGTGACAACATGGACATACATTCTGGAGGTATTGATCTCGCATTCCCGCATCACGACAACGAGATGGCACAGTCCGAGGTAAGGCAGTAACTCCGCGGCCTGAGAAAGTCCAGTCTTTCTCAAGTCGACTAGGCATACCACGAGTGCAGGGCGTGGGTCAACTATTTCATCCACACGGGACACCTACACATCGAAGGTCTCAAGATGAGCAAATCATTGAAGAACTTCATTACCATCGACGTGAGGCTCGTGGGGTTTTTCTCGCCTAATCGTCTATTGAATTGCAGTTCGCAATCAGGAGATCCTACAAAGGTTTACCTCGCGTCAACTGCGCCTAGCATTCTTATCACAATTATGGAATGCCAAAGTGGATTTTTCCGAGTCACTAATGACAGGCGAAGTGAAAACGGTCGAGACCACTTTCAACGTACGCATCAAGGCGGTGCATAAGTACGTATATCTGACGTGTCTCCATTAGAACTTCTTTGTGACAGTGAAAGCTCTCGTGTTGGCGAACGAGGGAAAGTCGGACGGATACCATCGCTATGAAGAGCCCGAACGGGAACTCATGAATGGGTAATCGCGATCTCGAGTTCTACTCTGTCTCGTCTTACGCGAATGTCTTCAGGCTCTATGAGAGCAAGCTGGCGTTCCGCTCCGCACTTTGCGACTCCTTCAATACCCCCGAGGCGCTCAAGATACTGCGCGACTTGGTTTCGCGCACGAACGTTTACCTCAACTCGCGCGGGAAAGCTCTAAACGTTGCCTTGGTCGAGCAATTGGCCCGATGGGTGGGTGACATGCTGCGAATGTTTGGACTCGGAGAAGGGGAGAAGCTGGAACTAGGTTGGGGGCAAGAGGCCACAGGCGATGCGAGCGCTGCCAACGTAAGCATGCATGTTTTATTTTCTCCGCGACATCTCTCTCTGAGCCCGCGTGCTTGTCAGCGGGAAGAAGTGCTACTCCCGTATCTTCGCTCCCTATCTTCATTTAGAGATGGTGTCCGACGGTTGGCGATTGGGAAAGGAGACGACGCCTTGAAGGAGATCTTGAAGCTCTGTGATCGACTTCGGGACGAGGAGTTGGTTCCGTTGGGCGTAGCCCTCGACGACCAAGAAGGTTTGTTCATTTCGCGCCTTCCGCGCTCGTTCGCACGGACAGACTCGATGATCTCTTTCGCAGACGGAAAGGCGCTGGTGAAACTGGTTCCTCCGTCGGAATTGATGAAGGCGCGGGATGAGAAGCGGCAAAAGCTCGAGGCGCAGGGAGCCAGAAAAGCGGCGTTGGCGGAAGCGGAACGAGAGAGACGGCATGCGAAGTTGGAGAAGGGACGGACGCCGCCCGAGGAGATGTTTAGACCGCCGAACGTGCCCGAGGATGCGTACGGCGGATGGAACGAACGAGGGATCCCCACCGCCGACGGTGCGGGCGAGAAGCTGAGTAAAAGCCAGGAAAAGAAGCTATTGAAGGAGTGGACTAATCAGAAGAGAGCGCACGAGGAGTTTTTGGCGTGGCAGGAGGGGGAGCAGCAGCAACGACGATGATCATGTGTGGCATGTGCTTGGCTTGGAACACATACTGGCACTTTATGCGTGATCGGCGAGGGGTTCTAATATTCTTTTTCGTCGAAGCCACGCAACGCGAAGCAACCCGCAACACTACGTTCTGTAGAATCAGGGGCGGACAATCTCCCTGGAGTATCTCCATCGCAGGCGATGTGGACGAGCACGGTTTGCCGCTGTACGAATTTCTGGCGCACACGTAGACAAAGTTCCTGCGCCGCGTGGACCATACGATACCATCAGCAACCATACGACAGACTCATACACTTCGGAACGGCGTAAGAATCCCCAGTCTATGCAAAACATGGAGGACTTGAACCAGTGTAGACTGTGTGACATCTACGGTGGGCAGCTGTTATACAAACGCTGTCCACAGAACGACCCCAGACAGAGTGTGTCGTTCACAGTCGCTGCGATGCTTCGCCAGTACCCCCCCCCCCCCCGCCATCCTGGGGATACATAAGCGTCACGTGAGTCGGTATTCTGACGATTGAGATGAAACTCAACTTGGAGCGCATCCCGCAGTTCCTTTCCGGAAATTGCATGTTTTGTTCTTCCCCCAATCGTAGGTGTCTTTGTTCATCGCCAACCGGAAGATATTTCACCCGTAACCTGGCAAACGTAATGTTCGAAAAGTTTTTTTGTTTTCATGTCCAACCGGCCACCCCTGAGCTGCATGACGGCCGGACGTACTATCCCGATGGCGAGCGGGTGTTCAATGAATGAGGTGTGTGCGGCGTACCATCGTGACCATACGTGAAAGGGCAGAAAGCGGTTGAGGTGGTGAGCGCACATTTTTCGTGTCGTGGGCTCTTCAAGTAGATTCCAACCTACAATGCACGACAGGCGCACCAGGCAGAGGCATGGGGGGGTATTCGAGAGCGACCGCGCAACGAGTTACGAGGGAGACGGAGCTGTCACTCCCCGCTGCTCCAAACCAACCCTACATCTATCGATGTGAACGGGTTGTTGCGTTCGAATGCGATGGCGGTGTGTTCAGATCGATCGTACGAAAATCTGTCAGCTGTAGCCGGTCAGTATTGTCAAACTTCCTGGCATGATGTGTCGTTTGAGCGGCCGCGTTAATATTGGCAGTGCAAGAGTCCAGACCCCCCAGCAACGGCCACGCTGAGCCTGTCCAACCACGAACGCGCCGACGCCGTCCAGCGTCGCTGCCCCGCGTCCCTCCCGACCATCAGACTCCTCTGCGCCCACCCACGTATCCCACACTCTTCGAGCTCGCGTAGATGTGCGCCACACGCATTCGCGGCTGCACTCAAGAGATTGTCGACGATGGCGATCGTGCCGAGGCGAAGGAGCCGGAGGGTATGGAGGTGCGAGAGAGTTCGGAAGTGGATGAACAAGGGAGACGAGGCGCTGGAGGACGGGCCGAGGTTGTGCTTGAGCGTGAGAGAGATTGCGCGAGGCAGGTCATGCGGTGCAGGCGAGATGCGGCACGTCCCTGTACTTGGCGGAAAAAGGCATCGAGGAGCGAGCTTGGAGCTCGTAAGGGCAATGATATCATAGGAGGGGAAGTGACTAGCGAGACGAGGGCTGTACATTGATCGAGCGAAATGTGGCATCGCTTTGAGAGATTTCAGGGTACATCGGAGACGGAGGTATGTACGTCAATGTGAACCATGGGACAAGAGTCGGCAGGGAGAGGGCGACTCAAGATGGTCTTGCCTCGTCTGGCTAGTTGCCATGCATCCTGGAGCAGGCATATTACGAGGGGGAAAGGGGACGTTGAGTCTGCCAGAGGACTGTGAGCGCCTTGCAGGTCCGCGGGAGCTGTGCGACGTCCCAGGAGTTCTTGAGGTAGCGGCCGTCTTGCCAGACGGGACGGTCGTCCGCGAGGAGACGAATGATGCGGAGAGCGAGTTCAGGGACGAGGAGATAACGGTGCACGGTAGAGCGCAAGGAAGACTAGGCCGACGATGGTCACGGTGGGCTGAAGCGCTGATCTCCGACGCTCGCGACCCTCGCCGTCGTTGCCATCGTCGATAGCAGCACAAGTACCGAAAATCCATGCGTAACGCTCTCCGAGTCGCTGAAATCATGGAAATCATCCGCTTGGAGCAAAGGCTGGCGTGTAAGAGAACCCTATCGTGCCTTTGAGGAGGCTGCATTGAACACTCGTTGACGATGCGGAAAGTGTAAGTGATTTCATGTTAGATGTGGTGGTGCTTCGCCATCCTCCATCTCTCGACCAGGGAAGAGTGTACAGCACCCGCGTAGCCTGGTCGCACACGTTCTGATTAGTTGCTGCTCATGACTGTGGAGTACTCACTGCTGAGCGGTCGACGTTGCATTGTAGCGACACCATCCCGACTTCTTCATCATGGCGGGCATGCTATGTGCTGAGGCAATCCCCTGGGCAAACATTGTTGACATCTGTGTGGAAAGTTACAGGAATGGAAAACCTCCTTCGACACGACTCTGCCATGGAAGACACGGACACCGACGCGTTCGTGCGCTGGTTCCAGTCGAACGGCGGGCACCTTGATACCCAAGCGATGGGCATCACAGAGATTCTAGGCAGCGGGCGAGGAGCGATCGCGTTGTGTGACATTCCGGTGTGTGCCCTGTCAATGGTCATATCGATCGTGACCGGTACCATCGTCCTGAACGTTGAATGTTGAACGCGCTGAACTGCCGATGCATGCATGCTAACATGACAGGCACACAGTACCCTTTTCACGCTCCCACGCACGCTCACGCTGTCGACGCGCACGTCGCCCCTGCCGTCTCTCTTTGGCGTGGACGCGTGGCGCGCACACGGGCTGCATAGGGGTTGGGTTGGCCTGATCTTGTGTATTATGTGGGAGGACGCGTGGACCCACGCCACGAATGGGGGTGGACAGGACGAGCACGGCGTCAAGGCGAAATGGGGCCCGTATGTGCGCACTCTCCCGACCGCGTTCGATACACCGATGTTCTGGCGTGCAGAGGAGCTCGCGGAGCTCAACGGGACGGCCGTGGTACGTCCCGTCCGTCAGCCTCCTCGATCCCTGTGGAAGGTAGTTGGAGCATCGTGGTCGAGCTGACCTCGGGTCTTTCTCTCTTTTTTTTTGTATTTTCTTTTCGTGACATCGTCGTGCGAAAGATGGACAAGATAGGTCGCGACGACGCGGAGCGCTCATACTCGGAGCGGCTCGTTCCAGCTATCAAGGTATCTGCGGATATATTGTTTCGGAGGTTTGTACTGTGTGTTAACGTGTGACCCTAGACGTCCCCTACTCTCTTTCCACCCGCTCATCACCAGAAGTGGTATACCTTGGATGCATATCACCGTGCTGGCAGTCGTATCCTATCGCGCAGCTTCACGGTCAGCCGTTGGGAAGATGATGATCACGAAGGGGAAGGGGGAAGCGATGCGGACGAAACCAAAGATGTTCATGCGAACACCTCGGCTGAATCGTCCATGACAGCTGACGTTACTCATCTCGATGACCCCAACGAAGGGCTAGGCTTAGATTCGGACGAGGAGGAGGAAGACGACTACCCTTCGGATGTGGCCATGGTTCCGATGGCGGACCTTTTGAACGCCAGATGGGGCAGTGAGAACGTGAGCTCAGTCCCGTTATGCTTCAGGTTTATATAGTTTCTCTCGTGCTGTCCGCCATTTGGCCATTTGCGTTGAAATTCGATGAATCGTTCACTGACGTTATATAGGCGAAGCTATTCCATGAACCGCTGATACTACGGATGATAACCACAAAGGAAATAAAGCAGGGCGAGCAGATCGTAAGTGTACTCGCCCCTTTGCTGCTCAACCGATAGTACCGCTTATCCGGTCATTCAATGCCATCGTTGATCTCTGGGCACAACACACAAAAATGCTATTCTCGTGGACGTGTATTCCCACAGTTCAACACGTACGGCGACCCGCCGAATTCAGACCTTCTAAGGCGATACGGACACGTTGATCTCGTCCCACTGGATTCTTCATCTGGTCTTACACCCGACGAACATGGCGACGTAGAAATGAAGGAACGTGACATGGACACGGAGACGATCATGCATTTAGGCAATCCGTCGGACGTTGTAGAGATTCGAGCAGACTTGGTCGTTGATGTGGTACAAACGACCGATTCCGGGGCGAAGACGAAGGACATGGGCAAACGCATCGAGTGGTGGCTCGACGAGGGTGAGGACGAGTATGTCTCCTTCCTGTTCCGTGTGGCGCGTTCGTTACCCCGCCTCGGAATTCTCTTTTGGCTGGGTTTCAAGGGTATGCTGACTCCGCATCTGGTCTTTCAGTATTTTTGTGCTCTCTATGCCCGCGCCCGGTTCCCCCTCGTCTGAGATGCTGCCGCCTGCGCTCATCTCACTCACCCGTCTTCTCCTCCTCCCCGATCCTGACTTCACCAGCGCTCGTTCAAAAGGAAAGCTTCCCAAAGGAAGATTGAGAAAGAGTGACGTCGAGGATCACAAAGAGGTGTTGGCCGTATTGGACCAGGTATTCGAGCAACGCGAGGGGATGTACGTCGGTGGGAGCGTCGAGGTCCGCCTATTTTTTCTTCGTCCTCCTGGCAATGCGACGTGACGCTGGGGCTGATGCGTGATTCCATCAGGACGAAGAGGGTCTGCTTTCTTTCCCTCCAGAGACACTTGGCAAGAATAAACGACACGCTGCGATCGTGAGGCTAGGCGAGAAACGGATACTGAGGGACGTTAGGAAGACGGTGAGGGAGATGCTTGCTGAACTCGCTGCTGGTGGTGAGAAAGACGATACGAAGAAGGGAAAAGGGAGTCGGAAAGAGGCGGGTAGTGACAGAAAACGTGTCGTCAGTGGGGCAGAGGGTGGGCGCGGAGTGAAAAAAGCACGACGATGAAATTTGTGTGGATATTGCAGCAGCAGCGATATCTTGTGAAAAAGTAGACGTCTATCTGTGGACAGGTCATATTGTGCAGGCTCGCTCCTTTCACGCAACCAGAGCATACCGTGGCAGTAGCAGCAGGAACAATGGCATATTTACCGTGAATTTCTCATCCAACGGGATTGTTGTTACCAATCACAGCTGTTCACGATCAGATCGGCGATGGCTTCCAACCCAAGTTTATCTTCCTCGTCGAACGCACCCAGTGCGAGGCAATCCAGATCCAGAACGCCCAATACGACGTGGTCGGTTCCGTTGCGCAAAATCAAGGGACATACGATCTCGCTCTGAGTATCTCCATCGCAGGCGATGTGACCAGGATACTCGTGCACGTTCGGGACGAGAACGGTTTGCCGTCGTACGAATGCGGCCGCACAGACGCCACGGGGGCGATCGGGAGAGAGGTTGATGAATTGACAGGCGGGCTTTCCACAGAAGGGACCCAAAAAGAGCGTGTCCTCGTCGTTGGTCGTCGGGGTGGGTTGATCTGTGGAAGGGATCTGGATCACACGAGGTTCGGGGAAAAGGGACGCGAGGAGGTAGAAGCCTGCGAAAAGGAGGGTCAGAAAGGGTGGCTCGCCGGGCTGGATTCGTTGTCGCGCGCGGGTGATGAGGAGACAGAATTCACCACACCAGTTTACAGCACGATCGGCGGCTCCAAAGTGAGGCGGGAAAGCGAGGAGGGAATGGGATATCAGAGACGATGCGTTGGCCAAGTTGGTCACCTGCGGGCGATCGACAACAGTTCCACGGCGCGGACGAAGCAAGCCATACCCAACGTCTTTGGCCAGCCAGCAAACACTGCAGCTGTGCGCGGACGTGACTCCAAAACTCGGGTTTTGAGCTGATGTCTGGCGGGACGAGCGACGAATCGGCGTGGTGCATGGAGAGAGAGAGATTACCCTAAGTAGAGCGTCCTACTTCTGATGAGTGGGCTGGATGCGCGGGCTCGACGAGGGGGATCAGCTGCTCGTCCACCCGTTTGCATGCGACAGCAGCATCCGTGATACCCCGTCCGGGCATCCTCTGCCCAGCCGATCCGTTTCACCCCCCTCGGTCGCTGGTACGGAGGTGGAGACGCGGCCCAGATTGACTCGCTTGCTTGACGAGGCTCCAGGGACTGTCCCCGACGACGGACATCGCGATCTCATCGTGCACCCAGTCAGTCTTGCCCATGCACACGACCGCCGCATTTCTCATCGATCCGTCTGATCACAGGTCGCTCCCGCTGACTCTCTTGCTGGCGTTGCCCTCCGCTACGGCATTTCTATCGCTGCCCTTCGTCGCGCCAACCAATTGTGGCCGTCTGACCCCGTCCACCTCCGTACTGAGCTCTTAATTCCTCGCGGGGGCACACTTCGCGCGAGTCGCAAACCTGTCCACAGTCAGTATACCGACACAGCTTCGCCATCCATCGTTGAACCTACTCCTGGCTCCTCTCCTGATGTGGTCGCGTCCTCCTTCGCTGCCGCGCGGAATATGATTCTTTCGGTGCTTCCGGCACGTATTTCGCTGGATTCACTGAGTTCGAAGACAAGCGCGAGCGAGGACCACGAACTGGATGACCTTCAAACGGCTCGCACACCAATGATATCCGCAAACGAAAGCTCCTTTGCTGCAGAAGGGTACGAGCTTTCCATCATGGCCGTTCCACACACACTTTGCAAGCGGCCGGGCCTTCCGCCGTTGCCGCCGCCCCCGTGCACACCCACCGATAACCACCAACCGGATCTCGATCACCACACGACTCACGTCGGTGATGTACACTCGCAGTCTATCTCTTCCGACTTGTCTCCCGTTGGCTCGTTGGGCCAGCCCCCCCATGCCCTCCCGTTCGCTGTTCTTCCTGTGCGCACGTCGCAGCTCGAGCCAGAACCTGCCATGGAGCTGCCTGTCCAACGTCCTCGCCTTCAATCGTGGTCGTTTTCTGACGCTCAGTGCGCAATATCGAAAAATAAAGTCCCTGATTAGGAGAACCTGATGAGCGCATTGGCAGTTCTCGCTATGTCCATGGTGTTGTTTCATAGAAAGTTTCCTATTTTCAGAGGGGGGTAATTATTAGGGATGTTCAAAGTAGAAAACATCGCTGTTTTGGAGTTGGACGAACAGTCGAAGCCAAATCCATCCTCAAAGGTGACCGAGAATCTTTCTTTCTCGATACTCTCCCCAGCAATCTGGAGCTCTGCAATTTTCTGTACTAGCGACGATTCCCATTCTCCTCCTGAGCCTTTCAAGAAGCCTCCCCGAGTGTGCATATCAATGCCCACGCTGTCATTCGAAATCGACTTCGATGCCGTGGCTTTGATGCCCATGCTGGCCAAAACACTTCCTACTTGCACCTCGATAGTGGGCCATCTGGACAGTCTTTCGCGGTGAACGTCTTCTCGACATCCATCCCCTCATATTACTCTTCCTCTTCTACACCCGATCAACCCCCAGTTGACATCTCTCACAGATACCGAGTCGATGACTGACACTGCCTATCCTCCTTCTCTACCCATTCATAGGAACTTATGCGGTTCCCCACAACAGGGCGTCCGTCGACTCACACTATGTTGAGTATTCAGTGCGTGCCTTCGTAGTTGCGGACGTCGCGGAGAACTTTCTCACCACGCTGCAGTCACCACTTCGACGTCCCTGGGATCACAGGCGTGTACTGAAATCACTCGTTTATTGGGTGATCAGAAAACCACCGTCGGTTCGTGTGGCCGTCGGAGCAGATGCCGCCTCAGCTCCCGAGCCTGGGACTACTTCTAAGAATCTCAATTTCGTTGACCAACTTTCCACGAGAATTCGGGTACTATTTCAAAGCGATGATGTCCGAATTGCTGTGCTCGACTTTGGTACCGAGGCGAACGTCCTTCCGTCGAAACGCTGCCGTGACTGTACTTCGATCTCAACTCAATACGATGGTCTCTTCCTTTTTAACGGTCCTGGTGACCATAGGCGTTGCGTGGATGCGGCGATGAGTCTATGCAAGATTCTCCAAAAGTGGGACGAGCGTGTTTTCGGTATCTGTATGAACCTTCAGACATCGGTAGGGCAGCGGGTTTAGAAGCATACCGTACGACTTTCGGCAAGGGTGGGGCACAACCGATGTGTTCTCACACTGGCTTCCGCAGGCTCCATCAAACCGGGTCGTGTTTATGTGACGAGAGGTGGGCATTAAGCTACTCGGATTTGATTACCATTGAATCAGGGTTGCTCTTCGAGCCAGAACCGTCGGTACGCGCTCAGATTGACAGATCCGTTCCCAGAAGGATGGGAAATGTTCTTTCGTCCGCTGCAATGACGTGATTCCTCGGTCGAGGGGCATCAAATCGACTGCGGACTCGGGATGGCAGAAAAGTGGGGTTTTGGGAGTGCGGTTCCATCCTGAGAGTGCAGGCCGTCCTTCGTCTGGATACCGTGGAGGTTTTTGATTTTTTTTTCCCCTTGTGGTGCATGAGCCTTCTCGACTGAATCGTCAGATGTTTCGGGAGGTCGTCCCTGTGGATCTGGCCACTCCATTCAGAGATCGTGATGGTATGCTCCTCGTCTGCGAGAGGGTTCTGTTGGTGTTTGAACTTCGTTGTTACCATAGTCAACGTGATAACGGCGACGGACATGAGTAGCACGCCTCCCAATGAACGACGGCCCGAGCAAAAAAAAAGGCGCAATGGGGAGGCTTCACAGGTATGCATGTGATCATCATGCCCTAGACTATCCAGCGCACAAGAGCCGCTGTATTCGAAGAAAGCGAGTCGGAACCCATAGGGCAGTCTGTCACTGGTAGTATTGAGCCTTGTCTGCATTGCGTTAATGGACCACTTGTGTTGAGCAAGCTGGAATGGATGCACATGGGAGCACCCTTTAGTTGCTCTTACCTGTATGAGAAAGGAGATACTCAAGTAGAACATAGTGTTACAGACGCTCTGTCTTCAACATCATCACTACACTACACTCACGGCATTCCTCTCTCTTGAATTCTTTTCCTCTATTAATCATATTATTTCCCAAGGGGGGCTTTCCTATTACCGATGCTTTACCATAAGGAAGGGATACACCTACCCCTTTCTTCCCCCCTTGTTATCACACTATTCATGACATCATTGTATGATGTCATCTGTCACTCTCATTGATCACATTCTAGACCTCCTCTAGAACGTTCTCTGTCACTCGCTAAGTACCACTTCATATTCTCATGACGTCATCACTGACGTCATGCCTACTCCTTAGTGCATGTTGGGTCTAGGCCCCTCATGTATGATCTTCTATCAGCATGTGTAGGGTTCACTCCCCCACATGTTGCCTCACCTTTAGTGCATGATGGACAGCTGTCCTCATGTACGCCGCCTCATGTATCTCTGCATGGATTCCTCATGCATCAGGTCTGGTTCGTTCTAGACCTTGTATATTAACTTCTATTGTTCCCATATGATGTCACCATGACATCATACCCTTGATCCTAGGCCTTACACCTCCCATGCTGTCTTTACATAATCCTGTACAGTACAGTACTATATAATGGCATGCAAGGAAAGGATCAACCC
>JBBPOI010000201.1:0-21059 GCA_038091355.1 Phylloboletellus chloephorus | reverse complement strand
GATGAAGGTTATGTGCACCTGACGCACATGGGTATAGCGTCCACCGAAATGCTAGTATATGCGCTCGTCCAGCGCCATAAATATGGATAACGTTGCTGTTCCCACATAGTGCACAAGTGGGGGTTCCCTGTCACCTTGACATGGGCGTCTCCGATTATAGACGATAAAGCGAGTCTGGCACCGTCCATTTCTGGTCTTCTGCTCTTCTCAGACGCCCGATGCTTTTAGGGCTGTGGGGACTATGTCCCTAGTTTGGTTATTATTACGAACATTGTAGTAGAATAGTATTAAGCACAAGAGCGTCTAGGTCATGGCATCACATGGGATTAGGTTTGGCATATGACGCCATTCCTTACACTGCTTGGTTCAACTTATCATTCACTTGTTGAGGTTTAGTGTGAGCATGCAGGGTCATTCTTTGACTCTAGTGTGGCCACACTTAATGAGATGGTCATCGCTTATTAGTCTTCCCATTGGCCAAGGGTTAGGCCAATGCTCTTTGCTTTGATCATTCCACTTGAGAGTGGACTACTAGGTTTGATTGATTGTCATTCCTAACACTTGTGCAGTAAGGGCTAGGTAGCAAGCATAGAAGCTGCATTACAGCACTTTTGCACGATTGGATTTCATTTTTTGTGGCTTCTCATTTCTGCCCATCGCCAACAACCATTGGTGGTCCTCATCTAAACCTAAACCGGTATGAAAATATGACGCTGGAGAGCCAATGGAGAAGCATGCCAAGTGGCTTGGTTGTGAAATTGAGATTTCTGCCAATATCAAGTCTGTATACTATGGTATCTAACGACAGCAGTGTAGCTACGTATCGACAGCCGAGCGAGCCATATAATTGCTAGATCAAGCACTACTGATGCATTTCAGCAAACGTGATATCATCAGCGTGTGTTGTCGATGCATTGCTTCGCTTGCTCACCTCGCTGATGGTTCTGCTTACTGAGATCGGCACCCACTTTTGCCTTGTTCCGCCTCACACCAGATCGACGGAAGACGGAAGAGCACGACACCCACCAAGGACCTCACTGCTCAACGACCGCCCTAAGACGATCTATCTGGACCTGGATACTGTACAACTGCGAAACCAAGGCTGCATGTCTATCTTCCAGCCGGGAGACGGCCTCATCATCCCAATCCCCGCCCTGATCCTGGCATCCCTGTGCTCGAAATACCCCAGAGAGTGAAGACGACGGTAAACTTAGAAACCGGGTAGACTGAGCGCTGGTAGTCGTCGGTGTGGTGCTTCTCCGACTCAGCATGGACAGTGCCGAGCCGGGACGTGGACTCGGGCTGGGGCTAGGCGGCCCTTCCGATCCTGACTCGGACTCCAACGCAACATGGACAGGTGGGACGTTGCTAGGCGTCCTGTCTGTGTTGGTTACGACGGATGGTGCTCCAAATCTCAGCTCTTTCTTGATTGTCATGGATCGGCTCTGGCTGGTGGGTTCGAGAATTCGAGGCTTTCGGCCACTGGCAAGCACTTTTTTTCGCGCACTCATGCCGATACAGTCCACAAGCTGCCTCATTGCTTCGCGATCGGATACCGCGCGACGCATCGGTGTGCGACCGGCAGTGCTGGTCCGTGGAAGAGTATGATAGAGAGTCAATTTATGCGCACGAACTGGGGTTGTGAAAGCGTTCATATTCAGGTGCCCATATGGCACCTCATTACGTCCACGCGGCGCATAGGGGCTGGACTGAACAGGAAGCAGAGGACGAGGAGTTTTCCGGCCTGCCGGTGCTCTCTGAGTTGTGCTTCCATCCGATAGCGGAAAGACGTCTCTGGGAGGTCCCCAAGAAAACCCAATGAAGGAGACTTCAGTTTTGGGAGATCCAGATCCAGGAGTGGCGCGAGGGGTCGAGCGCAGAATGGACCAGCGTGGGGACGTGCCAACGGACGACTGGAACAGTGCAGAAAAAGGGAATGGTTGCGAGTCACTGTCATCGTGGCGTTCCGGCGACACACGGCATGATGCATCAACAGCGGAGGTTGCGTATGTGAATTGTGGCACATGAAGCCCTAGTGGTGCGTCATCTAGGGATTTGTGATTACCAACGGAGATTAAACATCGAAATAAAAACATATTACCCCTTCCAACACTTGACCAATGTGTGTGTTTGAAGAACGGGTGCTCCGTGATCTCCATCACGTTACGACGGCCGAGTCTCCGATCACGGGATGTCAGAAAGCTTCAAGGTGTGAGACACGTCACTAAAATATCCAAAGGAGAGGCTTGGCTCACCGTTGTAACAGATCTCGACAAGATTCCGAGACAGCGACGGACCCATTGAACCGCAAGCTGGTCTAGTGGTGCGTGAGATCACTGCAGCAACAAATCAGATGCAAATAGTATACCTCGTGGTCCATTATCCTGAGGTATGTTGTTCTAATATCGTTAGCAAAGAACGGCGTCACACCGTATAGCAGCTCGTAAAGCATGACCCCAAGGCTCCACCAATCTGTCTCCAAACCACAGGTGCTAGCCTGCTGCTCAGAGCTAGGGGGGGTAAGGGACTGATCAGAGAATTCGAGAGCAAGCAGAGCATCCTCGTGTGCCTGCAGAATCTCGGGTGAGATATAGTCACATGTGCCACAAGGGACCAGTGAATAGCGTTGCGGAATGTTCTGGCTTCCATCCAGTTCTGGGGAAGATAGGGGTGCCGCAGAACCAAAATCAATCAAACGTAGATGGAAAGTTGAAGTCAGGACAAAATTATGGGGTTTGATGTCACTGTGAAGTGGTTCGAGGGGTGTACAGCTCGTCCAGAATGTAACCCACCGGTGTGCAAATCCCTGAGAGTGGCACCAATGAATTGCGCAAACAGCCTGCGGAGCCCACCATTCCATGTCAGCTTCCAACACCCTACCGCCATGAGTACTGGAATCGAGCACGTCCCAAAGCGTGCCGCCTTCCGCGTAATCCATGACAAGATTGAGATGTGTCGAGGTCTGGAATGAGCACAAAAGGTGGGGTGCCCACACGGTGTTACTGCGCTTGGCAAGCAACAAGATATCGCGTTCAATTTGGGGGGAGCATTGCTGTTCGAGTTTCCAAAGTCAACCACAATAAAGCATTCAAGTCATGCAGATCACCTCACGGGATCTGACCGCGAACACCCTTTCGATTGACTTGCGGACATAAACGCCTCCGTCAATAACACAACTGACCACGTCAATCTGGCAGGAGTCCGAACTCGATGTAGGGAGAACACGAGGGTGGGAAACGGGACGTACGACACCGAACTGGCCACGATCCAAGGTCCCTAGCACGACAAGATCTTTATCAGTAAATCGCAGCGAGTCAATCTTGATGGTTTTTGCTGCGATGTCGATCGAAATGAATTCGATCCGCTTCAGAGGAAGGGGACCTACAAGTCATTCCGATTGTGTACTGACCATGCAGAACACGGTCGAGAGCAAGACCCTCGTCGTCGTCACCGCGGGCCTGTAGCAGCGAGCCGAGAAGTTCTTTCCGTTCCGCCCACGATAAAGACATGCATCAGTTCGTTGTCTTGTGTAGTGAATCTGATGCGCGCATGTGCAACCTGAAGGCTGATGTAATCAGTATTGCTGGGCCTCTGCTCATTCTGCAAAGCTGTCAATCCGTTTTGGCGGTGGACAGCCTGGCGTATGTCTGGCCGAAGTATGGCTAGTGACCAATTTCTGTTCCAGTTGACTTGACTTTAAAACATATACATTTGTGAGTCGTCGATTGCCATGCACCTGTGGGATAGTATGCCCGGGGTGTCTATGCGTTGACTACGAAACGGCGCGTCGACTACGAGACTTCCTGAACTACGCATCGCCTGCTACGCCTAACTTTCACGGTGAGTGGACAACACACACATCGCCGACCTCTGAACTGAGTGCGCATGGAAAATGAACTAGGCCGATCACTTGTTACCCTGAACACATGCAGACGAATCGCACGATGTCAGCTCGAACTCGAGCTCGGCGGCGTTTCGCTCGGTGAACACGCACACACTCATCATGACGAGAGGACCGTTTCCGAACAGAAATGCCCAATTGGATAGGATTTGGATTTTCAGGGATCATCATTGACACCCTCGAAGAGCTTAGCGCCCCTTGCCGAGAATCGCGTGCGCTCCTGTCGGGAAATTATGCCGCTACTATCATGACTGCATGAGGTGAGCTTCCAGTCATCGTAGTGATTCAATGAATGGCTCAGTTAATCACGCTCCTACAGAACGCAGGGGCTTCTCGCGGCAGTCCGGAAAATGCATTCGGGCTCATTGATATAGATTTATAGCACCCACAGTTACAAGTCCCTTCATGGCGACAATCAGATTGTCGTCGTCGTGCTCATCGTACCGCCGCGGTGACCGACTAGGTTTTTATCAAGACTCGACTACCTACACTGCAACTGCAACCCAAATCATACCCTTAGGCATCGCAAGCCATCTCAGAAGCTCTGGAACAAACTCGAGGCTGGATCTCCCATTCACCGAGCTGGGAGAGCTTATACAGACAATCTACCTGAACTCGTCCTCCCCTTCTTGCATCCCTCGAATGGGCGCTGGGCTCTTCAACCAGTCTCAGGTCTACATCCATGCCGACCTCGGCGGAGAAGACGGTGTCGTGCATGACCCCTATATCTCCCTCACTCAGGGACTTTGGCCGTGACTGTCAATAATAATATTACCCTCGCTAATGGCTCGACCATTGACGCTCTCTCGGCGGAGATCAGGTCCGTGCATTGGTTTGGTGGTCTCATTTCCTAACCAGTATTGATTCGACCACACGTCATTGTCATCGTCAGCATGTCCCCAGTGAGTGATCCGCGACACGTTCGGCGACCGAAGTGCCTCACCGAGGAATCAAATCGAATCCGTAGAAATTTGGATGTCTCGCTGGAAGTATTCTTAGTGTTCTTGAGCTGTCTTACCCCAGGATTGTGGTCAGCAGGCCACGTACTGAAAAGTATGATGAAAATGGCACGTTCTGATATGTGATCTTGAATGCCACGACTCGCGCGACATCATAACTTTGGAGTCGTATCAAATCCACCCGCGGTCACAGTCGGCGGGATCGCTGACGAAAATCCTCGCATTCAGAGTCGCCATGAAACGTGTCCATGAGATGAAGACACGTCAGATGAAGTGATGGCGGGATGACCGTGCTAATTTCGACTGACATGCTGTGTCCCGTAACATTCTTCAAGTTTACCAAATACCACGCCAAGCCGGACACTTTCAAACAGATCGCTGAATGATGAGAAAATCATTGATGCCAGGTTTCTTTAAGTGCTGATGACATCTCGACGATGAAACAACCGAGTTGTGCCGAGGAAGTCGATGAGGCTGTTCGCATCTTGGTCCTGGACGTCGTGGTTGGGCTTACCGAGAGCGTGCAGACACGCGCTGTCCGCATGTCCGTAGAGCATGTTAAAATGATGGAGCGGTTGGCCGCAGCTTAGACGCGCGCCTGCTGAGGATACATGTAGTCAACCCTTCGGTAGGAGGACAGTCGTAACGAAATTAATCCCCCGACAGCTCAAGCTCAAGGTTCGGATTCCCGTTCTGCGCTACCCCAGCACGTGTATCAGCGTGGCTGACACACCCCGAGTATATGTATCCGTACTCACCGAAGGCTCTATGCCACTCTTTCGTATACGATCGTGGCGGACACACTCTCTCAGCAAAAAAGAAAAGTCCAGACGTTAGATCCGCATCGGTCATTTTTCTTCGGACGAGCACACGGCGCACAATGCATACTAGGCTGGATGCTGGGTGTAGAGCATAACGAGCATATGGTTAGCCATCGATCGATGCGTTTGGCACAGGTACCGAAAGGGGGGAGGAACGGTGTCAAGAATGCATTCCTCAGCGATCGTTCGAGACCTTGAATCACCACGTTTAGCGTCATCGGATAAAGGCCTGTCGATGCAACGTGCGATTGCATTGGTGCGAACGCGCAACCCCGCGGGAGTTCTGGACCGCCTCAGACGAGTTCTCTGGGGAAGACGATACATTTGCGGGAGGTCATATATCATCCCAAGCATCCACGACGTCGCAGGGGTCAGGACTGCGCTACACCACGCGGTGACGAAACACGGGGTCCAATGCGCAGTATATGGATCCCTGGCATTTCCCAATCGTCGAAGAGTTTCAGACGGTGAGCTAACAAGGATCGCGTGAACACATCGTGAGACCATTCGCTCACAGCAGCTACGAGATACTGATTTTTCCTAGTGGTTGCATAGCCTTGGTTTGACGTCAACGCCGCTTCGAGATGGAAGTCTTTGCGCATGGCTTCGGCTCTTTGCGCGGGGTACGTTACGCTTTTTAAACGGCCGACGACATGGACGCGAGGGCGATGATAGACGAAGTTGAGTTGACTATAAAGATCGGGGGAGGCAATTGGTTGTTGATGTACGTCCGTATGCTTCGCGGCGGTAACGCTCGTGAAACTACTGTCCTGTAGCCTCTTTTTGCATTGATTCAATATATTCCAAGCGAAGAATGTGTACTTATCGCTCAAAACAGATCCTCCATTTCGGCCTCGATGATGTGAGCAGTGTCCGTCGCGACCAAATAGAAGTTCTCCCATTCGTCGTATACGCGATGACGCGGTGGTCCTGGAGAAAACTCTGGTTGTACAGGCCTAATAGTCGCCAGCGAGCGCCGTCAGCAGCCAAGAATGAATAGATGAGCCAGCAGTGGCCACAGAGCTTGATTTCCAGTCGTTGGGATATACACTCTAGTGTGGGGTCGAGCAAACGATACATCAAGGTAACGCGAAACGACAGCGTCTTGTTCCAGTACATTGCGTGCAGAGAAAACAAAAGTCGCAAGAATACAACCTCATCTAAAAGTGAATCGGCTTTCCATATGCCGACATGGCAGCCTCCTTGAATGCCTCGCTGAGCGTGGGCTGAAAAACAGGAAACATCAGCGCGATGCATCTGACGGATCAAACTGGAGCATACATGAGCGTGCGTCGTGCGAGCGATATCTTCCGAGCTTGCGCCGTACTCCAAAGCAAGGACAGCTTCCGAGACCATCTCGCCAGCGTTAGGGCCTGAATCCTGATTAACTCTCTTCTCCTGGGAAGATACGGGAATTAAACCTCACCAATAATGTGGACACCGAGAATTCTGTCGGTCTCCTTCTCAGAAAGGAACTTGACAAAGCCCTCAGAGTCAAGGTTCGTCTTCGCTCGAGAGTTAGCAGCAAAGGGGAACTTTCCAATGTTGTATTGAATACCAGCGGCCTTGAGGTCTTGCTCAGTTTGTCCTACCCAAGCAACCTCGGGGTGGGTGTAGACGACAGAGGGGATGGCATTGTAGTTGACGTGACCGTGACCAGATTTGAAGAATTCAACGGCGGCGATCCCTTCCTCCTCAGCCTTGTGGGCGAGCATGGGACCGAAGGTCACGTCACCGATACACTTGACGTTCTTCACCGATGTAGTGAACTGGTCATCGATGATGATGCGACCCTTGTTATCCTTCTCGACACCAATAGCCTCAAGGTTGAGACCCTCGGTGTATGGACGACGACCGACGGAGACCAACACAACATCAGCCTCGAGCTGAGGGGGGTAACGTTACTCTCTTCACACTCAAATTATTCTTGACTCACAGTCTCCTCCTTGTCACCCTTGGCGGCTTGCGTCTTGACGAGAACTTTCCCATCCACCTTATCGGCGGACAAGACCTTAGTGTGCAGCTTGAACTTGATGCCTTGCTTCGCCAGAATCTTCTGGAATTGCTTCCTGGAAGGACCCCTTCAGAGCGGTGCAAATCACCGGTTGGTGTTAACACTCACGCGACCTCCTCGTCAATGCCAACACCACCGATGCCACCAAGGAACTCAACAACAGTAACCTCGGTGCCAAGTCGGCTCCAAACGCTACCCATCTCCAAACCAATGATACCACCTCCGATGACCACCATCTTGTCTGGTACCTCTTGGAGCTCAAGTGCGCCCGTGGAGCTGACGATCTGCTTCTCATCTATTTCGATGGCGCCTCCCGGGAAGGGTGAAACCTCGGAGCCGGTAGCAATGATGACGTTCTTTGCCTCGACTTCCGTCTCACCACCCTCCAGGAGATTGACGGCGATACGTGTTGGGGAAAGGAAAGAACCGGTGCCCTTGATGTAGTCTACCTTGTTTTGCTTGAAGAGCGCCTCGATACCTTTCGTGAGACCGACCACAGATTGTTGTTTGGCTTTCAACATCTGAGGCAAGTTCAGTGAGACGCCAGTTACTATGCATCCGGTGAATGAATGGCTGACACCACGATCAAGGGAGGTCTTGCATACCGTCAATACCACGCCTTTCAAGGTCGTGCTTTGTTTGGTGGTAAATATGTGAGTTGTTCAGCATGGCCTTTGACGGTATGCATCCAACGTTCAGACAAGTTCCACCAAGCGAACCACGCTTCTCGATGCAGGCAGTCTAGAACCAGTCAGCAAGGGTGTGTGTGGGAACGCGTGATGCGGATACCTTCAAACCGAGTTGCGCAGCCTTGATAGCTGCAACATAACCACCTGGTCCTACGGCAGTGGTCAAGACACGACACGCCACGCACTGGAGCAGCTTGGCTCACCTCCACCAATAACGACAGCGTCATAAGAGCCAGATGGGGTAGCGAGTCCACGGTGCCATTGAACGGTAGCATGCCGCAACCGCCGTGCGATGTGCTATCCGCATGTGAGCAGAGCTGACGGGTTTGCCAGCGCGAGACGTACCTTTTGCGATGCTTTCTGCAGCTGCAACATGTTCTGAGGAGGAGGAGGGAAACTGCAATTTTGCTCGCATAATACTGCATGTGACCATTGTCACGTGATCATGACCTGTGCAGTGATCATGACAAAGAGAGTGAGCACTCAGTCGGATGGTAAACGACTGTATTATGTACCTAAAGAGAGTGAGCACTAGGTACAAGTTAGTTGATGCTACTAAAGTACCTCAGTCGGATGGTAAAACGACTGAGGGATGCACGGTAAAACTGCGCGAGAGGTGAAGAGCGAAACGTGAGAAGAACATACCATAACGGGTAAGCTAAAACGTCGGTTGTAAAAGTATAGCAAATGTTACACATGATGGCAACAATTATTGCCCCTTTGACAGGATACGAGATGTGCATTTATAAAGTGTTCGAGTGTCCCCATCATCTCGCGTCTGCTGGTAAGACTTTCATTCATCATGGCTCTTTCTTTCCCTTCTACGCCCAGAGAAGCTGTCGGGCACAGCCCTTCTCTTAGCTCTGGCGCAGTGCAGTTCGTGCATATTACTGGCGAAATGGTACGTTCTGCGACGCCTGTCGGAGCATCCTCGTCTCACAGTCCGAAAGACTAATCCAGCGCATCTTGGTATGGACGTCGATTCTCGCTGTTGATCCGGCAGTCTGAGTGTCGGGTCTCCCAGAAAACTTCATCATAGAGCACCCGATGGTGCATTCCGCAATCATGTTTGGACATGGAAGATACAACGCTGGTGTTCTTATCGAGCTGGAGGCTGGTTCCCAAATCGACATAAATAATGCAAAGGAGGTAGAAGAAGCGAGGAATAAGCTTCAGTGAGTATAGTTTGCAGTCTTCAAAGAGCAATCTCAGATATTCACAAAGGCCGGTGATCGAACGCATGAATATGTTTGCACCCCAACATTCTCGGCTCTCCAAAGAGGTTCGAACTATGTTCGTGAGAGACATCCGAAAATCCCAATCAGACTTCCTTTAGATGATCCTCTTCGCGGCACCAACAAAACCTTTCATCTATTCCTCTCAGGGCGCCGTCCGAGTTGACAGACAAGATACCCTGGATATTTATAACAATGAAATCAACGCGCTGTACACGACCGTAGAACGGGCCACAGAGGCACACATGACATTGAGACCCCCCAAGATCTGGAGCCCTAAGAACTCCTTAACTTATGTGCGGGGTATCGTAGCTGCCCTATGGGGAAAGAGGATCGATGACAACGCCGACCTCTGCAACTATGGCGTGGATAGGTGTGTGGTGTCAAACATCAGCAAACGGATCTGTAACCGTTCCGCTCGCTCCGCAGTTTGCAAGCTGCGCGCATCCGGATAGTCCTTTTCCAAGCCCTCCAGAGCACCGCGAACGTCGACACTCGAAAGTTTTCGGGCACTGTCCTTTACCAATATAACACGATCGCGTCCCTCGCCGCTTTCGCAACTCGCGCTGCACGAGCATGTTTTCTAAATAGAACCGAATCAAGTCTGGCGCGGTGCTTCGAGATGAAGAAGATGGTCGAGTCCCACTATTTGGCTTTCCCAAAACATCAGCCCTCGATGCCGCCCCCGCATGACGACGTCATCTTGATCACTAGCACGACCGGCCTATTTGGTTCCAATTTATTGGCACAGTTCCTGCAGAGCCCGAGAGTCTTGCGAGTCTATGCTCTCAATCGCAAGAAAAGAAGATGTGGCTCTTTGGTGGAGAGACATGCAACATTGCTACAAGCGTCTGGATTGAATCCAGATCTGGCTCATCATCACAAGTTGACGCTGCTGCAGGCAGATGCTACCCGGAAATATATTGGTTTACACGAAGAGATATACGAGGAGGTACGCCGGTCGACGTAGAAACGCACGTCTTGTCCGACTGATGGCGCGCTTGCAGCTTCTATCCTCCGTCACCCACATAGTGCATAACGCATGGTTATCTAGACACGACGACGATGTACCCCTCAATATATTTGACGGTAGCATCGGCATACTCCGCAACCTCGTCGATTTCGCCTTATCTAGTCCCCATCATGTCCCACCTCGCCTGCTATTCATAAGCTCAATGGATACACTCGGAAGTGCATCTGCGGCGTACCCCGAGGGTCCAGTCAACGTGTACGACGCAGTCGGATGCGCGTATGGAGAGTCAAAGTGGATAGGAGAACAGATTCTCGCTGCCGCAGCGTCCAAAACGTCACTTCGGCCGATCATCTTCCGGGTCGACCGGATGTGCGGCGCGGCGAACGGACGCTGGAGGGAAGGCGAGCACTTTCCGATGATTGTGCAACAGGGCATCCAGTTGGGCGTACTTCCAAAAGTCGACGAGGTATGTCGTTCGATTTGGGCGTGACGCGTTTCTCGTCGCTGATCGGACGCGTGATTTTGGGTAGGCTGTGTCCTGGATACCGGTACACACTGCAGCCCAGGGCGTGGCAGAGATGCGCGATTCCTGCTCGACGTATCTGCATGTCACACATCCGGTCCCGGTCTCGTCCTTGTCGCTCCTTCGTTGCATCGCCAAGGAGCTCAACCTGCCCTTCATTCCGCTCTCCCAATGGACTGCCAAACTCGAGGAGAGGGTCTATGCGAAACCGCATTCGTCGTCGTCGAAGCTCGATCCGGCGCTGATCCTCTTGCGACATATCAAGCAAGCAAAGGATCACACCACGGCGGGCGCGCCCACACGCATCCTCGGACACTCCAGGATGTCTGCGGACGACGCCTCGTTCGCGTCGGCAGGTGGTGTGCGTCCCCTGGGGATGGCGGACGTCAGGCTTTGGCTGCGACACTGGCGGGAGGTGGGCATGATACCGAACGCGTAGGACATCGCCGTGGCTTACGGTTAAACACCATGAGTACTAGCTAGGTTACGCATGCTGCGCCTCGCGCGAACGCTTGCGTCCGAGATAAACGTACACGTTCATCGTCTGCTGGATGTGCGGAGGGGAATTTCTTGCCCTTCCCCGTACGCTGAGCCATCGAAACCAAGCCGTCCACCCCAAGACGCCCGCCAAGTCCGAGGCCTGCCTCGTGGGGGGAGGACATGCATTGTTCCCGTCAGCGCCTCAAGTACGTACTGTATGCCACTGCCCACAGCTGAGCTCAGTGGCAACTTCATGTTTGAGTCGCGAAGGAACATTTTTTGGCACCCCCTCCCCCCGGCGCCGAACGCGACGGGATATGTAACTCACCTGAAAGTCGCTTCAGACAGGAACTCCCTGACTCGGAGCGGGTTTCAAAAAAACACTTTCCATGCGTCGATGAGAGCTCTGAATCGCCGACGGGCATCGTGGAAGAGGCGTGCAGCCTTTGACTGGCCTTGAGAGGATCGTCGCCTGGCGCCATGACTCTCGAGAGCTGCCCGTCGGCACACGCACTTCCAAAGAAAAAAGGAAAGGAAAGGGAACGGGCACAGCTCTCCATCCCGCGTGGCCAGTTTGGAGAGGCGACCCCGGCCACTGACGGGTGAAGTCGAGTAAGCCAACCAGAGCGTTACACATCCGAGTCGTCGTTGAACTCATGTGCCGTCCATCCCTCAGCTCTCGATCATGGTCCAGCAAACGCGTGAGCCAATCGAACACCCCCCCTCTGTCGCAGCAGAACGGTGGTGGCGGTCCAGGTGAGTGAGAACCCTTTCGAGCTCAGAAACATCAGATCTAGAGGGAAAGAGGCGGGGGACGGCATCAAATGTACATATCATACGCTACACATCACGTGCCAGCCTTCAAACTAGCTCCATGGCTCTACAAATCAATCACGACGACATACAGACAAAACCACGTCAAGTCCGTTCGTCATCACAGCGCCATCGTGATCCCCATCAGAACCGGCCAGATGACGAACACGAACCGAAACTTGATCTTTTCCATGTCGATGCTCCGCCGTCCCGCACTCTTCCTCTGTCCAGGCACCTCCCCACCGGGGATCGCACTCGACGGCGACGGGATGCCCGAGGGAGCGGACGATGCATTGCTCGAGAGAGCCGTCGCGGCGTCGGTCGAGGATGTCCGTGTCGTGAAGGCAGACGTCGTCGACGTGGACCCAAACCCAGACCCTGTCGCGAAATCGGCAGCAGTGCCAGTCGCGCCGCTCTCCGTACTTTCCATGACCGTGGCCGAACCCGTAACGTTCGTCGTCGTATTCGCTGGCACCATCGAAAAGTCGGCCGAGTAGATGGCCGTGTCCTTCGGTGTATCCGTCAGGAAACGGAGCGTGCTGGTGGTGTTGATCAGCGATCCCAGATTCAGGCATCCGAGCCTCTCCCCCCCCTCCCCTCCCCCGAGGAAGGCGCACGCACCCACGATGGACTCGGACAGAGGGAAAAAGAACCGAGGACAAGAAAAGACACGCACTACTTTGATCCATCACTGAGCACCCGGTTCGGAACCGTCACCTGGTACGACTTCGCCATCGGATCCACCCCAGACGCCAGCTGGATAAGGAACGTCTGCGGAACAAACACACAAGAAACACGAAGAAAAAAAAAGGGGACAGGAACGCGAGGAAGGAAAAATAAAATTGAAAAAAGGTAAATGGACGTCGAAAGAAAAAGAATGCCCCCGAATGCACGTCAGACACGCCATGCAGCACAGAGAGCGTGATCCGCGATGCGCGTGCACTTACGTCCGTATCCCGGTACAGCAAGATGCTGCACAGACCCATGTCGTCTAGCGTTGGGGATTTCCAGTCTTCGACCCAGGTCACGAGCATGGGTTGATCCGCGGACCAGACCGTCGCTTGGATAGGCTGCGTCGGGTAGATGGACGCGGAGACGAGCGGGAAGAATGCCGCGATGAGGATGTTCGTGTGCAACATGTGCAACTATCGACCGCTTGTTGGTTTTGTCGATTGGAAGGGTTCGAGAAAGCGAATTATACAGACCCGCTGCAGGGAAGAAAGCGAAATTTACAGTGGGCGAGATTGATTTTATGAAAGAGGGTGTTTCTCGGGCGACGGTGGATGCTGAGAGGAGACAAATCAGGGAACCTGCCAAGATACGCGACGCGACGAGTCACGTGCACAGAAAATCAACCATGACATCGATTCCGAAACCATAGTGGTAATCTAGCTAGCCGACGGGCATGAAGAAAGAAAATACAAGCGCATAAGTAGACTACACTAGAATACTGCCAGGTAAAGGTCGAAGAACATACGTCGCAACGTCGTGAAAAATTGTAGCGGGGAAAACCTGGCTCCAAATCATCGACTCGGAGATCCTCCAGAGTCCAAAGTCGAGGGGTAACAGCCAACCACACAAATACTGACTTCTTCACATCAACCGCTCCTTCACTTGCACGGCTCGGAGCCATATTTCACCGGGACAGCTAGTCGTGCATCAGGCGCTGTCGCGTGCAAATCATCCAAGCGAACGCACCTCTTTTCGCGCACGATCCTCCACACCCTCCTGTTCTCCTTCTCCTTCTCGTTCCGAATGTTAGTTGCAATCGACTCCGCTCTAGGCGGAAACACGCCGGGCCCGCAACGCTCCTGAAGAGCCGCAAGACCCTCATTCGTCCCTTCGGCCTCGAGGACGACGGTACCGTACCAGCCTGGATCTATAAAGAAACCATCGACGTTGGGAATGGGAATTCGTAGAGAGCGCGAACGCGAGTTCTCCTGTGAATGGAAAGGCGAGACAGGACGGCGGATACTGAAGGATGAGCGGTGTACCCAGCGAACGACGTCGTGCAAAGCGCCGTGCGGCCTGTCGTAAAGCGTGAACATTGATCCGACCAGCGGTGGAGTTACACTCACGTCTCAGTTCGGGCTCTATCTTGCAACAGTTGCAGGTTGGTTGCAATCTCGCGTCCCCATGGACTTACGTCAATGTAGACAATGGGGTTACAGTGGGGATTGTGAGTCGCAGAACCGCCGATGCGAATGACACGATGGAAGTACGAAGGAGAGAACGCCAAGCTGTGGAAGTAAGGCGACAATTCACCCACCCGAGAGTATCTGTAATCCAGATCCTGAAAGGGCCTTGCGTTGGAAGCTGTTCAACAGCAAGGAACGAATGAGAAACTTACCACAAGATAGCTCCCATCCCACATCAGCCGACCGAGGTTTCCTTCGTCCCCGACAGCGGCATCCCAGATGATATCGCCTACTTTGAGAAGTTTGAGAACACCCGAACGTTTCAGTTCAGCTTCGCATTCCAAGACACTTGCGTCAGACAACCAATGTCCGTCGGGAGAAGGTACAAAGACCCTCAGAACAGGTGCACGCCCATGGCGAAAGAGGGGTGATCTGAATTTCGTGGCCGCTGACGTCGAGGGAGTATGGCCTCGAACGTTCCTCCCATGAGAGTGATTACGGGAGGGAGTGTACAAAGAAGTCGGGGATGGCGCCCGACTCGATACGCTGGGCTGACGAGTACCTGGATGTGACGAGCTTGCAGTTCGGCTCCCTTCGGCCGACGGCAGAGACTTGATGTACCGTGCTTCGGATTCAGCCTGAGCACGAAGACGGAGTACCACCCGCGTGTAAGCCCTCGTGGTCAGTGCCAAGGAAAGTATGTCTGGTCCATCGAAAGTAGACGGAGCTTGCCGGTTCACCATTTTGGGTTGCAGGTACGCCAAAGCAAGCCGACCATATTGATGCGTTGGCATCGCCACGCCTCTTAGATAGTTGTGGAGATCCTACAAATCATGTCAGTAGGAGTGAGGATTCATAGCTCGTGCCGAACGTGCCTTCAGCGACAACGCAAGTGGTTCCGCCCACTCAAAGTTCCATTTCGAATATCCAACCGTACTTAAATAACGTACCAGGACAAATTCGCGAAGAATTCTGCTCTGGAACAAATCTCGGATCTGCTTGTTCGCACTGTAGAGTGCCAGCCATTCAGAATAAGATAGGTACGCCAAAAGCACCGGGAGAAGGTTCACATCGGACATGAATGTCACGATGGGGAAACACGTCGGAGGGGAAGGTTCACGAGCCTGTTCCTCCCGCAGCTCGCTTTCCTCCTGCGTAGATCGTTGGTTTGCAATCACCTCAGCGACGACTGGTGGAGGGGCCTTTTCCAGCCATTGGCCGCGGCGTTGCTGACGCGCGACCTTGTAATCGTTGGGAGATGCTGGTGTCGATGGAGACACTGGAAGGGAAGGCGGGGGTGTGTCAGGTGTCTTGGGAACGTGTCCGTCCTCACTTGGAGGAACATCCTCTTCCTTGCTTCCGGGCGGAGAGTCTGTCCGCTGCGTGTCGCTTCTGGAGGACGACTGACTCCTCGGCTTCACCACTTGAACGCCTTCAATTTTCGCAAAAGGGTCGTCATCAAGCAGTAAAGGATCACCCGGTTTGGGGAGGACCTTGTGGGAAGGAGGCGTACTAGGTTTTTGAGGCGTGACGGGACGTGGCTTGGTCAGTACGCGAGGCCTGGCGGGTTCAGAACCTGCGTCGCCCCTGGTCATAGACGTAGAGCGCTCCATCGCTCCACGCGCGCTCACTAAGCTACTCTTGCTCGACTTGCGGGTGGGAGGTTGGGCGGAAGACGGGTTCAAGATTGCACTGATGCCTGGAGCATCGTGTGAACGCACATCAACCGGAGATACATTCTGCACGAAGGAGAGCGAGGGGGGGGGCCGTACTGAAGCCTCAAGAGAGGCAAATTCAGCAGGTGGAGACGGGTATGGATTCTGTACTGTCATGTTGGTTGACGAGGGCAGAGGCGACTTGCTGACAGGACCATCAGGTTCTGGAGTAGCTGGCATGGCAGCGAAGATCAACGGTCCTCTGCGGAATGAACCCGCCAAGTCTGAATTTGCCGAGCGGAGGACGTCGTACAACATTGGAGATCGTGCGTGGGCCTCTTTAGATTCTAGCGAAGAGTATGAGGCCTGTCGCGCAAGTGTGCGATTGCGTTCGGAGTAGCTGGTCGGTGGGACAGAGGAGGATGTGGGAGAACGATGAGGTCGGGATGGAACGACGTTGGTTGTCGAAGTCCGGGCAGCTGAGAGGCGGTGATCGAGGGATGAGCCGCGAGGACGACCAACGACAGATGGGGACGAGTCATTGGTTGCAAGAGCCTGTTGGTTTATAACGAGTTAGCTTGGACATATCATGTAACGCTCGAGATCCGTTACGGACAGAATGCGAATTGCTGGAAGGTGAGCCAACGGGATCTAAGGGCCTGCATGCATCTCTACTGACGTCAATTACCTAATGCAAAAGAGAGGTTAATGCAAGCTGGGCAAACAGAGGCAAACAAAAGCGCGCCGCAGTAGACGTCAACGGATCGTGTTCGTACGCGAACCCGGGCAGCAAGCACGCCACTCTTGACAATCATGTTGGGCAAGAGTGCCGGCACGATAATCACCGAACTCAATTGTTCGCATTACCGACGCCGGGCGCAGCGAACCCGGAGGTGGTGCTCCAGGTGGTGATGAAATGCTACCATATCGATCCGGAGATGGGACCTGGTCTCACCTCGGTAACAGGCGGGATAGAGCTGGCTGACGTAGAGGTGCCATACGATGCATTTGTTCTTCGAGTGGCATCGGTGTGGTGACTACTAGAAGAAAGACTGGAACTAGATCCAGGCTTGTATGGCAAACTGGGTTGACGGTGGACATTGGACGTATGAGGGTGCTGGACCCCCATTTGCGGATCGTGCGAAGCCGGTGGAGGAGAGGTGTGATGCCGCGTGGGTGGGGGATATGAACGAAATTGATTGACGACTGAGGTAACGTTGGCGGCAGATAAGGATTCTTCGAAATCGAAGCTTGATGCAGGGGCGACTTGTCCGCGAACCACGGCGGGAGGATTGGAGGGTGGGTAGACTTTACGAGACAGAGATTTCGGTTTTAGTGAGAGAGATTCGTTGCCAAGGGCGTCGCCTTTTCGATGGGCGACTGGAAGAGCACGCTCTTCTCGAGGGAAAGACTGTCGCGGACTTTGTTCCGTTGCAACCGGGATCAGACGAGAAAGTGCGCTATCATAGGTATTCGGAGCACATGAAGAAGCGTTGCTAGCTGCACGCATGATGGAAGTAAGCTGGGATGCTATGATGTGTGTCGAATGAACGGACCCGATGAATTTATAAATTGAGGTACTGGAGGAGGTTGAGGAAGAAACTTGGGTCGAGGATTTGGGATCGGGAGGACGTTGAGATCGCGCACGGGATGTGGCGCGTGGTTCTCGAATGACGGTGGGGTCACGTTTGCGTGGGGCTGGCTATGTGAGCGAGGAGTGCTAGGGGAGTCGGTGTACCCTTTCCAGGGGTCCCAGCCATCGTCGGGAGAGAGATACCGATACTCGGGTGCTGGGATGGGGAGGCCGACGACAGGGGGGGACGGGGCGGGGGGGACAGAAGGCAGTACACGTGGGATCGGCTCGGGATCTGCGAGGGAGGATGAGACGAGGAGAGGAGGAAGAGAAGGAGGGGCATCGGAGAAGACTCTTTCTGGGGACGAGGGCGGCTTTGTGTCGCGGACAGAGCCCTTCCGGGAGAAGGTAGCTTTCTTGCGCATGAAAGGGCCGGCCATTGCGAGCTACGTGAGGAGAGGGAAAGAGAGAAACCAGGAATAAAAGAAAGAATGGCTAGCTGGCGAGGAAGCAGTCAGAACATTATTCTTGTTCGTTTGCGAGGTCGCCGTCGCGAGTGTGAGCCATCCCTGCCCTGCAACCAAATCATCTCCCGCGGCATTTCCTCCGATCCTTGCCTTTCCGGGTCGGGGTGACACGTCACAGCGTGACCACAGAATTAATTATTATCCTCAGGATTTTCACCACGCTCCATAATTATTCATCTCCGTGTCCCGCCAGCCCCCCGCGCAGGCGACTGGATGCCGGCGTATGCCCGCCTGCCCGCATGCACGCTGCCCTCTCCGTCGGCTTATGCCCGCACCGTGGCACGCCCCGCAGAAGGAGGAATCCCTGCTCTCCCCCGCGATATCCTCATGTCCGTCGTGATCTGTTCCAGCACCGGCCCCCATCGCGCGCGACATCCCAGGCACTCTGCACACAACATCCGCGCCAATCTTCCACTGCGCTGTGGCGTTACGCTCGCGTCTTCTAGTCCCGAATCTCTGCCACGATTGACTCGACAATCTGATCTGCTCCCTCGAGCGCGTCTCGCGTGATGCCCGTAAGCAGATCTAGAGCTCGCGGGCACATTAATGTCAACTTCCCCGCAATACGCTCATGGGAGAAGTCTCCTACCCAATCGCTGAGATGTATCCCCCTCTCCGCGATCCATCGCGCACCCTTCTGGTTCGTCGGCTGATCTCAACCGCTGCTGGTCACATCCTAATCCCGCCCACGACGCCAAGCAATACACATCATTCCTTTTAGTAAACATATGCCCACTTGCGCCAAGTGCACTGAGATCCGTCACGTTAGTTTGCAATGGGCCAGTACGATCTTGTGATAGTCACTCCCGTAATCGTTCTGACCGTCGCTGGTGCGTCGATCGTTCGCTGCCCTGGCCCTCCCATATCAGCCAATCCCATCGCGGCGTCTATGAACGACTTGCACACCGGCGTAACCACCGCCCCGGGCGCATATGAATTCCATGACCTCCAGGGCATCAGAAGGCGACGAAGACGCGGACCAGCGTACGGTGTGTCGTTCATACTCGCATTCAATAGTTCACATCAGGTGAGAGCACAGTTGGATGAACGCAAGACAGAGGGTTGGCTGCCTTGCGGATTGGACGAGCCCGCGCACTGCAAACTTGGCGCAGTACGCGGTCTCGTCGGCCTGTCGTGCTCAGTAACATTGTCCGTGAGCCACGGACAAGTGGTCTGCCACTGACTGCCCAAGGTTGTCAGACCATCCGACCACGCCTGTCGCCACGTCAGTCAAGCACGTTCGCCCATGCGTTCTGGGCGATGTAATGTCCAACAACGTGCCTGCGTGGCAGATACCGATCATCTCTCCAAGAAACGGGCATCCGTCCATAAGGGAGGCATCACGTGTATACATTCTGAATGAGGCGCACCACAACGACATCGACCATCCCAGCGCCTCCTCCTCATCCGTAATGCGTCTTCGGCGTCGAGGTTTTGTTCAAAGGCATATCGTTCACCGCGATCGTCAGCAAGGAGTAGGCCGATCGCAGCCCGATCCCTGTAACGATCGCAATACCTAAGGAACTCACGTTCGAGGATGGAACAAGTGCGATGACGTGTACGTCCTGGAAGATGCTAGATATCAGAATCAGATCAGTCTTGCGGACCGCCAGAGCCCGGTCAAGGTTCGGGTGCACCCGAGGGAGACAGGTCAACAGCGAAGGAGACAGGTCAACAGGGAAGGAGACAGGTCAACAGTGATGGGGACACGCAGATGCTGTTCCAGAGCGTTCGACCACGTAGCCGACCAGTAACTGCATGTCCACCGCGATGTAAAATCATGACACGCTCATTTCGTTGCGTTGTTACCGTATGTCAGTTTCCGACAGTTTTAATTTTCGTCAAACGTGTCAGTGCCCAGAAATGAAAGGACTTCGTAATTGGGAAATGCAGCCCACATGATTCCATCGTGGCGGCGCGCGGAGTTCTGACTGACATGAAAAACACAAAAATGAGACAGACATTTTGAAGCAACACACGAGTGAAAAAATCATATTGCATGCAGTACAGACAGTAAGTCATGATTGCACAAGTGAACTGGGGTGCAAATGCAGGGGCCAGGATGGCAAAGGCATAGCATGGAAGGTGGACAACAACATAGTAGTGCAACTGCATGTGTACGGAATGGCATCATGCACTATAGAAGTACAATTGTCCAAAGTATTTACAATTGTTGGTCAAGGACAGCCCGTCCCTATTCCCGACCTTTGCCTTTTAATGCCTCAGCCGCTTTTGCTTTGGCTTCATTAGTGAGCCGATCCCTCCAGTAGGCCTCGGCTGCCTCTGACATATATCCTTCCTTTGCCCCTGTAGTCAGAATTGGGGGAAGAGGCCTTGCTACTTTTGCTGGAGCAGGAACCAGTGCATGTGCAGGGGTAGTCACTTCCTGGAATAGGAGAGCGCGAAGCTTCTCCTGGGATATTGGCCGTTTTGACCAACAGTCCTTGGCAAAGTGTCCCTTTTTGCCACAGTTGTAACAAAGGGGCGGGGTGCGAATTGGCTTATCAACTTCCATGGGTGTTATAAACGCGTTACTTCTCCTATACGGGCAAACGCCCCTACAGTAAAGAATTGGACTTGGCCAGGATCGAACACTTGACCTGGCATAATACTTAGCTATTACATAAACATGTCACGTGACCTAACACGTGTTTTTAATCTCCGCTTTATTAAATACATGAGGCGTACAGCCTTCTTAATTACCGCTTCTTCTACGCTTCTTATTCACACACGTTTGACACGTATCCTAATTAGTACC
>JBBPOI010000200.1:0-21127 GCA_038091355.1 Phylloboletellus chloephorus | reverse complement strand
CTCCGCCCTCCCCGCCCTCCCCATCCCCGACCTCCCTACCACTCTCCGCCGTCTCAAGGCCTCCCTCCATCCCCTCGCCCGTTCCCCCCAAGAGTTCGCCTCCGTCTGCCGCAAGATCGACGACTTTGCATCCCTCCCCGGCATCGGCCCCGTCCTTCACGACGCCCTCCAGCAGCGCAAGGTCGGCAGAGACCATTGGCTCGAGGAGTGGTGGGACGACTACGCGTATCTGACCTACAGGGACTCTGTCAGTCCCCCCGCTCCCCATCTCAGCTCTTCCTCTCTCACATCCACCCCAGGTCGTGGTCAACGTGTCATACTACTGTAAACATCCCTTTCCCCTTCCCTGTCTCTCCTCACCCTTTTATAGATGGCTTTCAGCCCCAGCCCGCCCATCTCCCTCGCACACCCGCCGCTCGCGCTGCTGCAGTCACTCGCGGAGCCATGTTATTCAGGCAGAGACTTCGTTCCGGCCAACTAGCCCCTGACGCAGTCAAAGGCGCCCATCTTTGCATGGACACTTACCGGTCTGTTTGCCCTCCTCCTCTCAACCCTCTCACTTACACCCCAATCCAGTTGGATGTTTGACTGTTGTCGTGTCCCAGGCACGCAGGGCGTCGACTGGAGCGTCTCTTACGCCGGTTCCCCAAATCCACACTCTGACCTCGGCCATGTCATCGTCGTCCGCAAGAATCGCTTCTGGAAGGTCAAGGTCGAAGTCGACGGCAAGGTGGCCGGCATGGGTGATCTCATCAGGTCAGCATTGCCTTTCCAAACTATATTTATCTTTTTTTGCAATGTCTTGTTCAACGATATTCACACCCCCACAGCCAATTCCAGTATATTTATGACCACAGTACGGATGAATTCCCAGCAATCGGTGCCTTGACAGCCCACAATCGAGATGTTTGGGCAAAGGTTCGTGTCCATTTTCGTAGACCTCATCCTTTGCGTCTTTGCGCTGTCATGTCCCCTCTCGAACCTAGAATCTGACACGAATCTAGGATTTTGCGCTCCTGTCTTCTATTCCCCTCAACGCAGCCCACCTTCGCGAGATTCATTCTTCAGCGTTTGTGGTATCTTTGGATGACTCAACGCCCCATCCGGAGAACGATATAGATGTTTCGAGGTCCCTTTGGCATGGAACGCTCCCAGTGAGTGTGCTTCAATGTTCCTCCATCGCTTGGCTGAAGACTTCTCGTCACTCCCTCCCTGTTCCGCCCCAAACAACGACATTCATCCAATGGCCTTGCTGCATGTAGTCATCCACAAACCCAACCGGCGTCTCACGCTCCCTTTCCTCGCGCTACGTCGACAAACCCCTCCAATTCGTCGTGTTTGACAACAGTGTCGCGGGGTTGATGGGAGAACACAGTGTCATGGATGGCACGCCCACCGTCCGCGTATGCGACGAATTACTGGAATTTATAGCAGATCCCAAGTCGGATTTCCAGCTATCCTCCTCAGCCTCCAGTATTGCAACACCGGAACCTCTTGATTTCGACTTGACATCCATCCCCGAAATCCATAAAGCAATATCAACCTCTCAACAATTCGTGCATGATCTTGCTTCCTCACAGACCCTTTCTATGTTCAGAACGAGCTACGGGAAAGCTGCGATCAAGTCGTTCGGTGTGGGTCCTGACGGGTGGGCCCAGATGGTTGTGCAAGTTGCGTATGCACGCCTTTCGCAACGTTTCAGTGGCGAAAACGGGAGAGTCACCCCGTGGCCTGCGAGTACATACGAGGCTGCTACAACTAGGAAGTTTTACAAGGGACGCACGGAAACCATCAGGGTGGTAACTGACGAATGTGTTGCGTTCGTGCGGGCAATGTTGGGCCAGTCTGGTGAGTTGGAACAAAGCTTCTGGTTACATCTGGTTGCAATACGAAGAGCCTGACTGTGTTCCGTACTCACAGCGACGAAGGATGAGAAAGTGCGACTGTTGAGGGACGCGGTCAAGAAGCACGCGCAACTTGCCCAGGAAGCCGGTATGGGCGAGGGTGTGGACAGGCACATGTTAGGTGCGTACGCCCCTTCTCCCTCAGTACGCTGATCAACTTTGTGTCACGCAGGTCTTCGCCTCTCTAAACCAGATTCCTTGCCTGCACCTGCGTTGTTCGCAGACCCACTCTACACCCGCTCCTCACATTGGACGCTATCTACCAGTGCAATTTTCAGTCGTCATTTTGGGGTGTATGGATGGGGAGAAGTCGTCCCCGACGGGTTTGGAGTCGCTTACATGACTGGGTTCGATGGTGGGTCCACTCGCATTCTATGGTCCTTCTCCCCTCGCCTCGTTACATACTTTCTATGGGATGAGTACACTTACCCTTGACCACAGACTACCTTCAATTCACCATCACCTCTCGCAACGAGATGCCCAACGCAGAATTTGCGGAGGAGATCCAGAAAGCGGCTAAGGAGTTCCACGAGTTATTCGCCAACTCTAGCCCTGCGCAGTACGCGCGTGGCGGCTATGCTGAAGTGAAGGCGAAACTTTGAGGGCATTACAGTTCAGAATAATTTATGATAGAGCGTGAGAGAGCGCCAGTGTTCCTTCAGTTCAATGTGTTAGAGTTTTGAGTATCGCAAGTATCGTCGAATGCGGTCGCACTAGTGCGAGCATCCGAAAGCTCTATAGAAGTGAGGAGGGTGCCAAGATCTGGTGAGACCACGAATCTCTTGTTGACCTCGCCTAGGACATGCAGTTTCTCGTTTTCCATGTCCAAGTAAACCGCCTGCTGGAGGAACGAAGGTTGTGTTGCCTCAGAAACCTTGAGTCAACCCGTCAGCATAGCTCTCGACAACATTGGCAGGAATGGGCATACGTGCAATACAATTCCATTACCCAAACGCATCCTGACGGTTCCGCTGCGGTAAACCTCCAATTGGCCGATCATGCCGTCTACCTTACGTGTCACGGTAGAACGCTCGTGATCCGCAGCGTCCACATCCACATCTAATGTGGATTCCGAGGTCTGCGCCGAAGTGGATACGAATGTTGGGAAAGGTTCAGGAAATTGGAAAAAGTACATCCGCTCCTGTCGAATCCCCTCCTGAAGTAGTCTTTTTTTTTTTTTTTTTCTAATCCAATGGGAGCACGAACCTCAGCAATATTTGCCCGAATTGCGAAATCCTCCATGAGATCTTGCAGTTCTTCTTCTTCCTCACTTTCGCTCAGATTTAATGCGTTTGACGGGTCCGCATCCCGACCTTCTTTGACGTTCTCACAGGAAGGTCCTGGGAATACATGCGGTTTGACATGAGCAAGCGAAAGAAGAATGAACGCGGAAGTTACCCTGGTGGCTTGAAGCCGATGGTAACGAAGGCTCCTCTGTTTCTGTTTTCACGCGTTTTCTTTTCTTCCGGTCCCGCCGTTCCTGCCGCAGAGTCTCGGGGGCCATCCAATCCAACCGCCACACGTTCTCCATGTCGATGATCTCGACACCCTCGTCTGGTTCTGAGTAATCCTCATTACTCTCGGCTTTTGGTGTCTGGGACGTGTCAACAAGCGGATTTTCACGCTGTTTGTCTTTCCTCAACGTTGGCGTCGCAGAATTCGATAAACTGTCACTCACCGCTGGCGCTTTTGATGGCCTTTGGGGAACGATGGGCGTAAGGTTTGACCTGGGTGCACCACGCCGAGCAGAGGTGCCTGCAAGAGCAGGACCCATTGCGAAGGGACCGCTTGCGGTCATTTCAACTGGAGGCGGTCTAGGGGCGGCCCCTTTTCCTTCTCCTCCCCGGCCTCTCCCTCTGCCCCGTCCTCGGCCATTTCCCTTGTCTGAGTGCTGTATAGAGGACGGCAGTGCTTCCTAGGGACCCACCATTCATTCATGTGTGAGCACGAACAGGATGGTACACACCTGCTTTGCTTCCCTGTTAATCTACTGATGAGAACACGAGTGAAGTAATCGATTGCTCGTATCGCGTACTCTTTCTTTCTCCGCGCCGGCAGAGTTGGAACAAACTTGAGTTTCTGAGTTCCCTGCCTAGTGAGGTCCGACGGTTTCTTAGCGAGACTCCCTATGGCCTTGGGGCCTGCGGAATGCACTGCATGCGGCTGCGACGACGACGCGCCATTCTCTGCCATTATGTGAATGTGTGTGGCGGAGGGGAAAAGGATCCTTATCGATCACGTGTGTCTCATCCCTCACTCATATCTTTTTCCACTCTGTTTTTTTGCGATGGGCGAGCCTGAGCACGTCCGTACCACTTACAATGACATCCACAACATAATCAAGGCGAGCGCAAAAGAAATCGCAGCGTTCAAGCCGAATATGTTGATTGCAATCGGTCTGTGCTTCGTGTAATCCATTGATAACGATTGACCAGTTGTGCTTCAGGAGGCGGGTCAGTCCTGTGCTCACTCCGCGACGCAAACCACCTTGATCTCATTTCACAGCGGCTTTTTTCCTGCACGAGTGTTGGTAAGTTCATCGACATGGCCCTCTGGCATCGTTGGTGGCACTGAACATCTTGATTCTTTATCAGCGCACTTTTCTTAAAGAATCGCCAACCAACAAAAACATACCAATTCAAGCAATTGGTCTTTCGCTTTACGAAGCTCTCGCAGGAACGACCGCAGAGCAGACAGGCAGCGAGATTATTCGTACACAGTGGTTGTGAGTGTTAGGCTTGTTCGACCACGGATTGTCGCGTACGCTGGTTCACAGGGGACCTGATCCCGGCAAGACTCTCCTGGGTCGAAGAGCTGTCATTGTTGTAAGTGATTGGCCTTGTGGCGTGTTTACTGAAATGCAATTCGGTTTGAACACCGCAGGATGAAGTTGATGATTCGCGAAAAACGCTTCAGTAAGGGCCACGACCAAATGGATTTACCCTGGCATGTATGTTTCTAACCTCATCCACAGATACGCCCTTTCAGAACTCCGAAAAGATGTCGAGAAAGAGCTGCAGGCGCTTCCAGAGTCTGAACGCGAAGCCAAGCGCACCCAGTTCGCGATCTTTGTTGTGCACAACAAGCTCAAGCTCAAGCTTGGGGAGCTACCGCCTGATGTCCCGTGAGTGTGAACCATAACGTTCCGCTTCACATGCTGAGCGAGATGAACTTCCCGCCAGGTATTTCGTTGGCGCGGAGGTGGGCGATGTGTGGTAAGATGTGAATCGATAGACTTGATGAAGGAATACTGATCAGACGTTCGAATACTTTGCTTGCTTCCAGGCTAGATTATCCATGGGAAGCGATGTGAGTACTGTCTCTTCGTTCGCGTTCGTGATGACTGAAGGAGTACCTCTCAGCGACATCGAGGAACACGACAGACTTGCTGCTCAGGGCAAGAGCAGGTTGACCAATGCGTCGCAAAACCAATAAGTGACGAGGAGCTGTGTAGTCTACGGAAATGATATATCACGATGCAAGTCAGAGATGTGTATGTAGCCCAGGTCATAGCGGTACTTGGATGGTTGTCCGCGTGTTGGCGATTGGCGGGAATTTGTGAGAAAATACCACCAAGTTCGGTCCATCACGTTCCGTTTTACATTGGTTGGCCGCCAGTTTGAAGTCCATCTTTTCCTCCATTTTGCCCATCTTCTGCCGCGAGCCGTGCGTAGCACATATTGCGCTGGTCGTCGCACGGAAAAACCGTAGTCGCCGCTCATTTCCACCGTCCACCTTTCGATCGTGGTGCTCGTCGTGTTTGAGCGCATACACCACCTCGCCGTCTAGAATCAATCCCCGTAACTCGCAAGCAAGCTCGCACTCATGGCAGAAGAGGTTGACTATGAAGGGTTGCCATTTAATGCAGGACTTACAGTGTGTCTCTACTCTTGCCTGCGAGATGATTTCACTCATCTATCCACCAGGTCAACATGTTGGCCGGTGCTATGGTGAGTCACGTCCGCAAGAGTGGCCAGTTATGCACCATGGCTGGTCTTGTGCACGTCTGGAGCGGAAGCGACAGTGAGGGATACTAAACTTTCCCTCAGGCAGGTATAACGGAACACGCGGTCATGTTTCCCATAGACAGCATCAAGGCTAGTCTCCACCCTCTGAAAATCCCCGTGTGCTCAAATTCGATGTCATTAGACGCGGATGCAGGTTTTTGCCACCTCGCCCGCGGCAGTGTACACAGGTATTGGGAATGCTTTCACTCGTATATCATCCACGGAGGGCATGCGAGCACTGTGGCGAGGCGTGTCGTCGGTAATACTTGGTGCGGGACCTGCGCATGCAGTACATTTTGGAACATATGAAGCCGTGAAGGAACTTGCGGGCGGTAACAACGCTGGAAATCAGTGGCTAGCGACGTGTACGTATCCTCTGACTTTCGCTTCCCAACTCTCCCCATCTTCTGTACATCCATCACTCTCATCGTACTTGGCATTTGTCAGATATCACTCACGTTTCTGTCGACAGCTTTGGCCGGCGCGTCCGCTACTATTGCCAGTGATGCGTTGATGAACCCATTTGATGGTGAGGCTCCCCTACCCCATTCCCGTAATCCCTGTCCGCCCAACACCATTTTGCTTACAGTCATCAAGCAACGGATGCAGGTACATCAATCTGAGTTCCGTTCCGTCTTCACCGCGATGCGGGTGGTCCATCGTACTGAGGGCCTCGGCGCTTTCTACGTGTCATATCCTACGACGTTGACGATGTCAGTCCCGTTCACGGCCGTGCAATTCACAGTCTACGAACAAATAAAAAAGGTGCTAAATCCAAAAGGAGACTACTCCCCCGTGACGCACATGATTGCAGGTGGGATGGCAGGTGGTGTTGCTGCTGGTGTGACGACACCCCTAGATGTGGCCAAGACGCTCCTGCAGACGCGTGGTACATCACAGGACGCTGAAATTCGGAGACTTGGCGGGATGATGGACGCCTTTCGAGTCATATGGAAACGCGATGGCATGAAAGGATTTGGGCGTGGAATCTCCCCGCGGGTATTGACCCACATGCCCAGCAATGCGCTATGTTGGCTTTCGTACGAGTTCTTCAGTGAGTTTCCTGT
The DNA here is from genome assembly GCA_038091355.1 of Phylloboletellus chloephorus. Lineage (NCBI taxonomy): Eukaryota > Fungi > Basidiomycota > Agaricomycetes > Boletales > Boletaceae > Phylloboletellus > Phylloboletellus chloephorus. The sequence continues at coordinate 14,149 of JBBPOI010000200.1, read as the reverse complement.
CTTTATCGGTCAGTTTCGAGACTGATGTACCGTCCAGAAGTTGCTATACGTGAATGACGGACGCTCTTGAACGCTCCGAGTTTCACGACACGTACCCCCTTGTGCAATGCATCTACACTACTATTGCTTCCTATTCCAAACGTCCTATATGACTCTTGGGTCTGCCTACAGAAGAGGGTAAATGAATGCAAACCACGAACGATGACATGAGATGTTGTAAAGTGGGTACAGATGCGTGCAACTGGAAAGCTACGTTTCGAGGGTAAAGTCTTGAAGGCCGGACGTGTACCTGGAATGTGACTATGAAATTGCGGTGACCGTCGACACATAATAGCCATTTGGCGCGCATTGGCTCCTCTCCATCAACAATCCCCACATTACCCACCAGTCTTCAGCTGCCTCTCTACCGTGGTAGCCAAAGACTTCGCAGACTTCGTCCCATTGCCAGCGTAGCTTGGTTTCATCCCATCCCTTGTGTCCTTCCGTCATCATCATGCGGAAGGCGTGGTCACGCGCGTCTCTTGCAGGGCCAGGAGGAGCCCAGGTAGTCTCCAACGCCTTTGTCTCCTTGATGAATATGGTTTGAGCCCGAGGTTGACGAACTTCCTGAAAGCCTTGAGCGAGATGTGCTATTTGCTCCTCAGATTTGAGGTAAGTGAACAACGTGGTCAGCACGCCGGCATCTTCGACCGGCATGCTACAGCTCTGTATGCAGAAAGGCTTAGAGATGGTTTAGCTCAGGTACTCGTGCAAAGCCAACTGTGTGTTACCCATATTGGATATGCTGCCTCACTCATGATGATCAGTCTTCCGTACTCATCCACCCAATCCTCGGCCATTTCGCGGTGATACAATCGTGTGCGTAGAAACGTAGGAATGCGATTCAACAAACGTCGTAGCCTAGCGAACGAATGTTTAAACGTCATCGAGGATATACATAGATGATAGGTTTACCTAGGCTCGCATTGGATTTTCAGCTTATTCCCTGCAACCAACACGCCATCTAAAGAGATATCATCCTCAAGGTGGCCTTCGGTATCAATCTCCGGCAAGAATACATGGACAGACAACATCTTGCCCTGGTCCTGGATGCACGTCGCTCATTAGCAAAGGGGCGCATGCGGTATTCCATGCATGACCGTACTGTGGTGAGAGCCATGACATAGCGACTGTCGCCTGTCCATACCAGATACTACCGAAAGTCAGAAACGGAGAGAGTGGAAGGAAGGGACTGCACAAACAGCAGGCCTGCCTGCTCTATAGGCCACGAGCTCATACAGTTCCGGATCATCCTTCAAGCAATCGCGGGAGATGGCAGCTCTGTTGTATGGTCGGGGTCGTCGCTCGATTGGGATCCAAGCAGACACTCACACGTAAGCACTGTGCCCTTCTAATGTCTCATTTATGGGCCCGTTGATTGATTGCCTCACGATGCTGCGCGGGCCGTCGGCACCAATGACCATGTGGGCGGCGATGATCCGACCATCGGACAGCACGACGCGTGGCCGACGTGGGTCAGGTTGTACAGAGGTGGCAGTGAGCCTCAGCTCAAAGTGAACGCCGGCACTCTTTGCGGCGTTGAACAGCAGCTGGCACAGGTCCCGGTACTGTGTTGATTCAGCAGAGGTGGCACGGTTTGGCTGGGCAGCTAACCTGCATCACGAGATAGTCGGCGCCGGACTCTTGCAGGACATCCTCGCGCCATTCGAGGCAACCGATATCATGGCCATCGTCCACTGCAAAGAGGGGATCGAATACACCAGGGGGAGGACTGCCAAAGAGGACACACTTGAGACGATCCTGCTTGCGCGAATGGGAAGGGCATATCTGAGCAACTGCTGTTCAAGCCCCCACTCGACGAGAAGCTTGGTGAGATTGGGAGGGAGATGAGCACCACCTCTTCTCTGGGGGCGAGGAGAGTAAGATGGGCATCGGGAGGAGACGAGACGTCAGACCTGGCTGGGACCAGAGCCCTTGTCGACGACGGTGACGGCGTGGCCAGTCTGGCGCAAGCGGAGGGCGGTGGCGAGGCCGGTGACACCTGGGAGGAGGGGAGTGGGGGACGGGGAGGGATGGCAACGGACGCACCTGCACCGATGACGATGACGGAGATGGGGAGGGGCGCCTTTCTGGAGGACATGGGGGGACGCTGCAGACGGGGAAACGAGCAAGCGGGGACATGTGAGCGGCCTTTGGACGGAGCGAGGAGCGCTTGAGGGCGTGGGAACGGCCCATTATGCTCGTCCCTTCCAATGCACCACACAGCTGCCCTGTAAGTCCGCCCGCCGCCCGCCCTGCAACTCCCCCTCACCCCGCCCCAGGGCACCGACTCCCCCCTCGCCGGCAAGGCCGACCCCTGCGCAGGCTGTCCCAACCAGCAGACCTGCGCCGCCACCTCCACAGACGCACCGGACCCCGCCCTCCCGCTCATCCGCGACCGCATGGCCTCCGTCAGGCGCAAGATCCTCGTCCTCTCCGGAAAGGGTGGCGTCGGAAAGTCCACCTTCGCCGCCCAGCTCGCCTGGGCATTCTCGGCTGACGACCGCGTACACACCGGCATCATGGATCTCGACATCTGTGGCCCCTCGATACCCACCATCCTTGGCATTGCCTCCGAACAGGTCCATGCCTCGTCCGCCGGTTGGTCACCCGTGTATGTCCAGGACAACCTCGCCGTCATGTCCGTCGCATTCATGCTCCCCTCTTCCCGTGATGCCGTCATGTGGAGGGGGCCGAAGAAGAACGGCCTCATCGCTCAGTTCCTCAAAGATGTCGATTGGGGTGTCCTAGATTATCTCATCGTCGACACCCCCCCCGGCACGTCCGACGAGCACCTCAGCATCGTCCAATTCCTCAAGGACAGCGGTATCGATGGTGCCCTCCTCATCACAACTCCCCAGGAGGTCGCCCTCCAAGATGTCCGCAAGGAGATCGACTTCTGCCGCAAAGTAGGCTTGCCCATCCTCGGCTTGGTGGAGAATATGTCCGCTTTCGTCTGCCCGAACTGCAAGACTGCCAATCTGATATTCCCCCCGACTACCGGAGGTGCAGTCAGCCTCGCCAGAGAGACTGGTGTCGAGCTGTTGGGCAAAGTGCCCCTGGATCCTAGGATAGGGAAGAGTGCAGATTATGGCGTCAGCTTCTTGGATGAATTCCCGGACAGTGCAGCATCCATTGCATACTTGAACATCATTGATAGTGAGTCCTTCGTGGTTCCCGCTACCCCTTCTCACTGTCCGACCAGGAATCAAACACATTTTTGGTGACAACTAATGTACTGACATGCCGTTTGTATCAAGCATGACTTATATATTGTGGTAGCTATGCGCGACATTCCGGTCTGATGCAAGATGTCGACAGGTCCAAGATCAATTCTCATTGTCCATCCCCCCACCAGCAACCTGTCCTCTTTTCCCCGCGAACTCCAGCGGCATTTCGCTCGGGGGTGCATCTGCCTCCGACTCCCCGTCCGTAATATATCTCCCTATGGGTGCAACACCCGCCAATCCGCCCGGTAGCCCCTCCACGCTCTCGTGTATGGAAACGGTAGAGAGTGTCCGTAGCAGTTTGCGCACAGTCAGATCACCGCCCGTTGTCGACGCGGCTCTCGACCGCGCGGGAACGACATACGTCTCGCTCGGGAAGTCTACTCCGTGTCCGGCGGTGGGAAGACCGTCGACAACCGCGGGTAGAGGATGCTGTCTCGTCGACGCGAGTGGAGAGATCGACTGGCGAGCAGGCGGTAAAATGCTGGACCGCCGAGCGTAAGTGATAACGGGGTCAGTAGGCCCGGTCGCGTGATAGGGCTCTGAGGCTGCCGCGAGGGTGGCTACACCATCTCTTTCTTGTTCCGGGCTGCTCACCCGAGGTAATGATGCGTCCAGCAACTTTTCCGTCGTAGGCGATTTTATTGATTGTACCGGTGACATGCACGGCGAGGCTTGCATTTGACCCTTCTCGACCACCCCGGGCAAGGACGTGGTGTCGGGTTTTATCCCTCGCACCTCCATTCTGTAATCCTCGATTTCCTTCCACAACGCATCTCTAAATTCGTCGAGTGTCTCGAACTTCTCGATGTCTCTCCACCCCTCGAACTTCGCCGGACAATCTGGCTCGTCGGATTCTTCGTGGTATGCTGCGAGCCATGGATGCGAGAGGGCATCACGAACAGCGATGCGGGATGAGGGGTCAAATGTGATCATCTTTTCTAGGAGGTCGAGAGCTGTGGTACAGTAAATAGATTGGAAAGGAAATAGACTTTTGGCGCTTGCCTTGGATGTCTGCTGTCGGCAGCAACCTCCTCAGAGGAATAACCTTTTTGACAGGCAGCGATCGAACATAAGTTTGTGCCTGCGGTATATCAGACCCTGTTGCTCCGTTTCCTATTCATTATATACCTTTTCACTCCCTATCCGATGGATAACATTCTCCTCCGGAGTGCCTAGGACATCAAGAATTTTGTTGAGCTGATCGACTGGAGGCGATCACATCTTCAGAAGGAGAACCTGACACCACTCTATGCAGAAACTGACCATAGCTGGGAGCATAGCCATCAGGATGACATGCCGAGCGAAATAGACAAACTCACTCTTTCCCTTTGAACAGCGGTCTCCCGAGGAGCAGTTCAGCGAAGATGCATCCTATCGACCAAACATCAACTGTTATCTCATTGTCTTAGCATTTGCCCTGTCTTCTGGTGAATGTCAACTTGTCCACTAACTAGCTGTAGTATATCCTCTAGGTGATGTGGATCAGCAGCAAACTGGTGAAACGACGCGACATTTACCTGAAAGCAAGCATGATCTCGGGCGCTCTATACCATCGCGTTGCGACATATTCAGTGAGATGTCCACTGGCGTGTTCGTCGGGTACTACATCAAAACCTCGGCTCAAACCGAAGTCGCATATCTTTAACTCGCAATCCGAGTTGACCAGTAAGTTCCCCGGTTTCAGGTCTCGATGTATCACCGAAGCTGAATGAATGTATTTCATCCCTGTATGAGCACGGATCTGTATGTAAGACGCAAGCACGCTCAGTCCGAGAGATTTACCTCGAAGTATCTGGTAAAGAAAGTACTGGACATGTTCGTTAGTAAGGGTCTGTCCAGACTTGATGATTTGGTGTAGATCGGCTGTAAACGCTCAGTGATAGGACCCTCCGGATCGAGTCCCAGACTCAACAGACCTTCCATGGGCTACGAAATTGCAAATCAACATCACTGCCCGCCCCGCGGTCCCGACAGAGCTCACCTCCATGAAAATGTATCTGTACAAATGGTCAAGCGGACGACGATAACATCGTCGAGGAGGACGTACATCTCTTGGAAATCCGGCGATATGGCATCTACGTCGATCATCCCAGTAATGTTTTCATGGTTCGCAAAGTGTCTGAGGAGGGTGATCTCCCTGAGGGCGCGCTTCGCTAGCTGGATTTTCTCGAATACTCGAGTGACCAGCTTGATGGCAACGGTTTCACCAGATATCTCGTCTGCTGCCGACCTACGCCATGGTGTGAGTGTACAAGATTCTCCAGACGGTCAGGACACGACTCACACGACCACTCCGTATGCCCCCGAGCCCATCTCTCTCACGAGTTTCCATCGCTTCTCGACGTGAAATACCTTGCCAAAGGACATGAATGTGTGGTATCCTCTGCGACATGCTCCAATTAACCCAATCGCCGCCTGATACACGACCTGGAGTACCTTTTTTTCATGCTGTGATGTTCGCCGAGCTGATTCGAGAGTCGCCGAACTCGGGATCGACCGCGATCCACGCTCTCTGAAACAGCAGAGGCGATGGGCGACGAAGACTGGTCGTCGCTGCTGGCGCCGGACGGGTTCGCCATTTTTCGGAATGGAAGAACACCCTCGTTTATGAATTGCCGTTGGGCCCGCCGCGGCATGCACCCTGGGGTGCACAATGGGCGCGATGCTGGGTGTCAGTGTCTGGAGGAAACGTTGTTGCGCGTTGACACTGGCAGTGGCGAGCCTAACAAGACGAGTCAGGACTGCCACCCGGAGATTTATATGACGGATATAAGCTACTCTACGCCGCCCGACTCGAGTCACGGAAATAAATACATTTTTGCAGCCGGGTTAGATCCCTATGCCTGCGCTGCACTCATAACAGGGTCAATCGGCGTCGATGGTGTCGACGGCGTATGGTCATCGTCCCCGAAGATATCCAAGAACCCAGCCACCCTAGCCTTGTTCCCCGCCTTCTTGGTCACATACTCACGCAGACCCGACTTCAAGCTAGGTTGCTTGTCCACGAGCTCGCGCAGTTGCTCCTTAGGCAGTTGGAGGAGTGCCCCAAAACTAGCGGGAGCAATCACTTTCGCACACCGGATGAATCCCTCCCACAAGTGCGGATTTTGCCATATTTTCTTCGTGATGAGGCGGGAAAGCAACGTCGTCGACACAAAGGCCACCAGTGATTTGTATGTAGTCACTGCTTGGATCACCTGACCGATGTTGCAGTCAGTCACCACCACCATCGGTCGCTTGCGAGACATCGCACCGTTCGAAGGAACAACACGGGCAAAACTGGTTCGTCGACTATCTGTTGCATCACCACGGCAAGAATCTCCGAACGAAAAACGTCCGTCATAGAGAAGCAGATGCCAATGGCTGAGGAATATAGGATCGCATGAATATGCAGGTGGAAACAGGACGCCGACGTACCTTCAATGGCGCTCTTAAGCCCAATTTCTTTCTCAGACTCATGCAGGAGGACCATCAGCTCTGCCGGCGTCAACAACTCGCTCTGTCGAACTCGAGGTAGATTTGATGTGACGCTCCCAAACGTTTGTGGTGGGGTGGTAACGACGGAGCTGAACACAGAACGAACCAAGTTCTTTGGTTCTTGTTGACCGTTGAGTATTGAAACGATTCGTGGGAGGTAGCGCATGATGTCTGCCTGCAGCATCTCAAGTTCGACACCAGTCATAAAAACGTGGATGATGTGAGCTTTACCTTGTCCATCTCTGCGATGATCGGAATGAGAAACCGTGCGTCGAGATCGCGCTCGCTAATAAGGCCCTTGACTAAGGCTACCAGTTGTGCACTAGGTCTGCCATGCTCTGTGAAGATGGTCAGGACTCTGAGTGCAAGCGACTCAGAACCTGGGGGACAGGTCCGCATGAGGGTAAGCAGTTTCCCGTTACTCGATCCCAGGGATTTGATGAGCGCGGTAATCAAATCTTGGACTGCTTCCTGGACAGAAACGTCCATCTGACCATAAGCTGCAAATATTCTAACAATAAAAGGCGTCAAGGATGCCGCGAAGAGAACGAAAAAAAGAACACACTCATCCAGGAATTCAGGTACTTTTACAGATAAAGCGAAGAGCAGCTCAACATGTTGAAGTACAAGGGATTTCTCAGCTGGCAATTCGATCTCTTCTGGCAGGTACGGCGTTTGTATGAGTTCTTCGGACGGTAGCTGGCCGTCCTCCATATTCTCGTCCTCTTCGATCCCGTTTGCAGCCATGGCTTTTGCGCCCTTCGGAAAACGTTTTTGCATACGGCGGAGTATCTGGAGTGCGAAGTCGCGTATCATGCTATCCATGGGTTCAACGCCCGGCACCCATCGCCTTACGGTGTTGATTGCAGCGCGACGCGTGACTGATTCTTTGCAGACCGATCAGCATAAACGTCTAGACATTATATCGGATTGACTGCCTTACCTTGGTGTGTCGTTAGATCCAACAAGACACGCAGTGCCTCCGCTCGTAATGAGGGGCGTTCAAGTACGAATTCGCGAAGGCTCGTAAACCCTACATGCATCCTATCAACATGGATCAATGCTGAAATTCGACGCGCTAATACGACGATGAAACATACTTTTCAGGGTCGACGGAGAGGTCACGTAAGAGATCCAAAACATCCGGAGGTATGGATGGTAGGTCCAGTAGAAATTTGGCGAATGCCTTGTCTTTGCTGTCTGGTTTCCCTTCCGCCTTGCTTTCGAGAATTGTCTGATATGAGGAAACTACTTGGTTAAGCCAGGAATCGTAATTGGGTCGCTGATCAGACTGAAGTGAGCGTGGGATGGAGGTCAGGGTGATAAAATCATACCCAATTGGAGCCAATGGCATTTCCAATTCTTATTCGGTCGTTATACCACTCTTCATTCATCCATGTTGTAGCGAGGCGCAATCTAGAACATCACACCATGGAGGACAACTATCATCAAACTGTGGATTAAGTGAAGAAAAACGCGTACCTGGATGGGAAGTCTACCATGATGTAGTCACAGAGCGCTTGTCGTAGCCTGTCTTGCCGCGAAAAGAAGTCAGTTAACTGTTCTTCCTGCACACGTTGTGAAGTGTCCGCGGCACGTTCGGCAACACGAGTTACCATGCGAACGATAAGCAACATCCACATGTCGTCAGAAAGAGCGCCACTGCCTGTTGACAAGGCATGGGACACCCCTTGCAATTCCTCCCCACCGTCGCATATCCGATTGACAGCTCCCCGCATGAGAGTAATCCGGTCAGCTTCTGAGAGGTCTTTTGGGGATGGCAGCTTGAAGTCGGTAAGTTCAAGGCGGAGCGCAACCTCAGGAAGTCCAGCGACAACCTCTTCTTCATCCACAACTTCAGCACCTCCCGAAAGCTGTTTAACAAGTGTTTGGATACGAGAAAGATGTCAAAGAAAAATACCCACCGCTTCATTCAACCGATCTGGTTCATATTCCATCTCCTCTTCGTCGATGTCCATTTTAAGGGGATCAATTGGCTCATCTTTAACGAGAGATGTTTCTGAGATTGGTGTAGCATCCTCTACAGCACCATCAGGTGGTTGTGAAGCTATCCCAGTCGGTCCCCCTCTGCCTTGTCTATACGCCTGAACGAGATTAAGTAGAGTGGGTTCTGTAAACGCTTGCAAATTAGCGATGATGAGATCTGTAACGAGCGCGATCGGCAACGTCGTAAACTCGAATGATGCGAGGAATGCTGCTGAGTTGGCTGCGGCATTGTCGACCGCGACTTTGAGCCGCTTGGTATCTGTGGGTTGATCGGGAGCTGGACCTGAAGGTAGGGGTCGTTTTTTGATAGCCTCGGCAGCGGTGGCTGCAACAGCAGCCTTGCGCGCCTTCTCTTCTGCAGATGCTCTCTCCATCCGCACAGCTTGCTGGGAGAGTGCCTCATTAATTTGAGCACCAAACGAGGAGCCATGAGGTCCCCTGGTGGGGGTGAGGAGTCGGGATATGAAACAGTGAACGTACTGAAAGACAGACCTGGAAATGTGTATCAACAATATCCGAACGCTCTTCTCGACGCTCTTTACTGCGGAAGCTGACAATCCGGCGAGCGCAGCAGGTGTCCATGACGCTAGAGATGACACGACCAGTTGTACCAGTGTAGGACGCTGTTTGACCAAGTTGCTCCAACTATTCAAAATCGCGGTCAGAATGTCTACGTTCCTGTGAATGGAGTCAAGGACGCGTAGAGTGGGTCAACGATGCGCTTACTGGCTGGTGTACAGAGTGGTGATGATATTTTCCAGGAGTTTCATGCCTTCCGCTTCCAGAGCTGCGGCAGAGATGAAAGGGTGGTCCACAGGGACGTTAGCAATGCTTGTATCGTTCTTGTTCTGAAGCTGTGAAAGTTGGAGTGGTGGTTAGCATCACCATCGATGGCCAAAGGGGGGGGATAGTTACCCTAGGATCAGACACTCCTCGCGTCTGAAGGAGTATTACTCGTTGCATGAACTTGATGGCAGAAAGCTTAACACCGTTGTTCACGGTGGGCGATGCAATGAAGTCAAGGATGCGGGGTTTGGACTGACACAGTGCATCCCACAGTTGGCGATGTGTGCGGTTCGTACACCTGTGCGAGGCTGAGGTGTGTCAAGCGAAGAGGAGGTGTGTGGACTTACAGCGAGCGCAGCAGGAGGGGGTAGACGGAGGTAAGGCATTGGGTGGCGACCTTGACGGTGCGCACGTTTGGGTCATGCAAGAGATTTGCCAAAGTCTCGACTGACTGAGACGCGACTATGGGGGGTGACATGGAAAAGAGTGCTGAGTGCCGCAGAAACACAGGAGTGCAAAGACGACGAAACTAACGTTGAGTGCGGACTTCATGGGACAGACTGGAGCGGGCAATCGCAAAGTGAAGGAGGTCAAGCACCCATCTCTTGAGAAGGGAGTCACCCGCCCCCGAGACGGTCTTGACAAGCGTCGTGCAGAGGATTGGTATAGGCGCTGGATGAGCTTCCAGATATTCACGTAAAGTAGCGAGCAAATCAGCCTGTTCTTTCGAGTCGGCTGGCACTGCCAACGCTGCTGAAAGTGCTTGTAACGGGTCAATCGGATTCCCTGCCATTCTGCAAGGTGTCTGCCTTCACAGACCAACAAGTCCTGACCCGGTCGGAGTTCCAACTGGCTTGTCGCACTCATGGTAGGTCTCTGCCCTGCCCTCGATGCCCGCTCACCTCCCCCGCAGGCAGCCCAGCATTCACAGGGTATACAGACCCTCCTCGAGGCCGAGAAGGACGCCGCAAAGATCGTCCAGCAAGCCCGGCAATGTACCGCAGCCACTGCCGTCTCGCCCGCTGACTGACACATATCGTAGATCGCGTCCAGAGACTCAAGGATGCACGCTCAGAGGCTTCCAAAGAGATAGAAGAGTATCGACGGGCGAAAGAGTCCGAGTTCAAGGCGTTCGAGGCATCGGTCCGTCTGCCGCTTGCCCCACCGCCCTTGCTCAAATACCTTCGCAGCACGCAGGCAACACCACCAGTGCGCAAGCAGCGGTAGATAGGGAGACAGAATCCAGGCTTCAAGCAACCTCAGATGCCTTCGAGGCCAACAAGGATGCAGTCATCAAGAAGCTCCTAGATCGCGTCGTACTCATCAAACCCGAGCTCCATCGTAACCTCAAAAAACCTCGAGGCTCCGAAGCACAGTAACTCGACCGTTGCACTGACTATGTTTACAAACTCTGCACTTGGCTCTCCAACGATGCATATAATACCCTACTTGCCGTGACTGCGATTGATTAAGTGTGCTCATATCTAGACGAATACATAGGAGTGAACGACGTAGCCAACAGGCTATCCAAGTCAAAATGTTCCACAATCCCTCTCGAGTGGTTCCTAGCTTGGTCTCGACACCGACGACTCGTGAGCCAACCACTGTAATCCTACCGGCATACCAGACGGAGCCGAGGGAGCCGGAGGGCGAGGTCCATCGAGTGGCGGCCCCAAGGTCGGCTGCACGTTGAATGATGGCACGGAATCTCGCTGAGTTTGGCGTGGAGGGGCGAAGTGTTGCGTAGGCGGTTGCCAATTACTATTAGACTGTGGACCGGAAGATGCCATAACAGCATCTGTAGAGCCAGGACGCGGCCATTCCAGAAGCCCACTAGCCTTCAGAGATGGCAACGACGGTGGTGGCGGTGGGGGGGCAGGTAACTGCGGCGCAACATGTATTCGTGCATTCGAAACAGCCTGAAGCGCAGGATCGATGTCAGCATCGTTCACAATATTCCCGACTTCTGTCTCGCGGGCATCATGTCCAATCTGGTGAACCCTAGTCTCAGCATGAGAAGACGACGACAGATAATTTAACCGTGGATCTTGGGGCATCATCCGACCCTGCGACATGTGATTTGGCGGTTGGACTGCCAGCGAGGGGCTTATGTCAGATCCAGCCCGGGATACCGGGGAAATGGATCCCGTCGGTATCACCGATGTGTGAGCTCGTGCCGTGGGTGGTGGTGGCATTGGAGGCGGCGGAACCAATTGAGTCCGCAGTTGCTGCCTGTAATCCAGCTGACGTGAACACAGGTCCTGGATGCGTACACCCCAGACCTCCTCAAATTCACTAGACCAGTCCAACAATGTCTGGCTCTGTGGCTCGTCGGTATACTTGAAGAGAGGCTACGTCCACGAGTGAGCTTTTGCCGCAATCTCATAAAATGAATCAAATACCCAAATCGCGAGTCCCACTGGTAATTTGGTGCGTGAATGAGGGCCCAAACCAACAGCAACCGAAGCGGAACTCACGAAGAATGCTTAATTTCGCCTTCCTACCGAGGGCCTCAATAATCTTGAGTAATCTCTCGTGCGCCCATGCAGGCTCAGGAGGTATCTCCATGCGACACCGTTGCCGCTCCTAACCAACGACGGCATCAATAATAACCCTTAACGGTCCCGAGCCTCGCAATAGATATCATCCAAATATACACACCAAGTTGAGTGCAAAAACGCACGAACAGTGGATGATGTGCATAACAAAGAAGCACCATGCTCCCATATTTGATGCGCTGTCATACTGGGCAACATGTACCCACAGGTTATCGTCGGTAAAGCGCATATATTCGGGAAGAGCATCCACCCATGCCTACACGAGTGTAAAGATCCGTCAGCAAGCAAGTCAACACCAGAGTCGACAACATACAACAACTCTCATCTCTAGCTCCTGCAATCGATCGACAGGATATCGTCCGCTTTCGCTATCTACGCAGAGCACTCAGTGAAGGCTCGATATTGTAGGGAGCCACTTACTGTTGAAGTCGTCCACAAACCTCTCTGTCTCCTCGTGCAATGATAACATCCGTATCAGCTGACCGCTCTCCGAACACAAGCTGTATGATGGACTCGGTTTCGTCATGAATTCTGAGTAAATATAAGCTTTGCTCTGAGAAGAACAAAAGCGAGGCATTACCTGGAATCGCAGTAAGTGGAGATAGCTCGAAGCTTGTCTCATCGATAGGGAGGCGGAGGCTCATCTGAGAATCTGTTGCCAGACGAGTTCGTCGATACAGCATCGATCCAAAGCAATCCGAAATAACGATTAGCCAGAACACACGGCGCGCACACTCGCGCTCTATGCAAGCATCGATTAGCTCGGGTGACGGATGAGGCGTAAGAACAGTGCTATCGGAATCGAAAATCCCGAGTTTGGTCACGATCCCCAATGCAAGCTCTTCATGGGATTAATCAATAGATGGTAATACCTAGGACAGAGAGAACTCACGATAATACTGGCCGATCCACAAGGACTTTCCCATTCTGTCGTGCAGCTGGAGCAAAAGAAGTGCCTGTGCAGTAGCCAAGTTCTGTTCGCAAACTAACTGATGGTTCTTGTCGAACATGAGCGACACGGCCTCTTGGGCGAACAACTCGCCAGCGTATCGGCAAGGTGATGTCCTCAACCGAGGCTGTTTTGACAGGGGGGCCGCAACTGCACACACTGCGAGGAGGAGATGTTGAGGAACAGCGCCGTGAGTTAGCGCCGACAAAAAGGACGGTTGGTGGATAATCATGCGCTGGGGTTGCCGATAGGCGAAGAAAACTAGTGTATACAAATGAGTTTTCCGGTGACTGTCGGAAATGTATACGGAACACGCACGATGAACAAGCTCCCGAGTGAGAGCCTGGTCGCGCTCAAGGGACCGGTCATGTGGAGCTAATGGTGGGGCCAAAGAACGTGGGGGAGTCCCCGAAGGTGTTGCCATATTTCCAAGATTGGTTTTGAATCGCTTGGAGCGAGGATCACTCGCCCGATCATCGTCTGACGATGGTTGGGAGAGAGTCACATCGCTGGCTTGGGTTGAGATGACGTTGAAGGGCGGTGAAGTGGACGAAGCACCATCTTGGTGTGGGGAATAGGGTCGATTGCGTTCATCTGTAGAACCATCCTGCCTGTCAGACTTGAACGGCCTGGGAGCGGGGACAGGTTTTCCAGAGGCGTCGGTATAGGTGCACTTCTTGGAAGCGAAATAGCTGCGAGGGATTGAATTGTCGGAGGCTAGACAGCGATGGAACACGCTGCGGAGACTTACCAGTTGCTACAAGGTGCTTGGGAAGGGAAGACATTGATGAGCACGATTAAGGTGCCTAGGGATGGAAGAAACGAACCGGTTCCGTCACAGCGCCGTTTGCTTTTATGACAAGCATCACAGGCCTGTTGGGAGGAGGGATTGGCGGTCGGAGGAAGGTGAAAGAGGAGGCACACCTTTGCTAGGCGCTTGCGCTTTGGACCCTTCATGAATGCAATGTTTGGGTCGGATTTGTCGAGGTCGGGCTGGGAGTCAGGGAGAATGTGGGCGGCATCAGGAGAGGGCTGGGTTGGGGGGGCAAAGGTGACGGTGCGGGACGGTGGAGGGATATCTCGGGGACGAAAGAAGGGGTCCA
>JBBPOI010000199.1:0-21396 GCA_038091355.1 Phylloboletellus chloephorus | reverse complement strand
ACATGCTTATGTAATAGCTAAGTATTATGCCAGGTCGAGCGTTCGATCCTGGCCAAGTCCAATTCTTTACTGTAGGAGCGTTTTGCCCGTATAGGAAAAGTAACGCGTTTATAACAATTACAAGCAGGATCGGAGGAATATCACGAGTGAAACAAAACCGGAGTCCTGTCACAAGAGCGGGAACCCTTGTTTCTGAGACCCAGAGCTGTCAGAGAGTGAGACAAGTATTCGGAATACCTTCTGACAGCTTTTGAAATCAAAGAACAAGATCGGGGTCTCATCCTGACAGTTGAAGATTGGGGGCTAGACTCTGAGATGGAGGATGTGAAATCTATGAACGATTTTGAAATAGAGTACCGGGGGAAGAAATCAAATAAAAGTCCTAGAGGTCCGGAGACCTGGAGTTACGTTCTGATAGAGAACACACCGGAGTTCGCTTCTCTTTGAAGTGGAGTTGCGCTCGGAGTGCCGAAGTTGTAGGTGGAGGTTTGGAGTTGCGCTCGGAGGGTCTGGGATATGACAATTAAGGAGGCTGTACACCTCATGTATTTAATAAAGCGGAGATTAAAAACATGTGTTAGATCATGTGACATGCTTATGTAATAGTTAAGTATTATGCCACGACGAGTGTTCAATCCTGGCCAAGTCCAATTCTTTTACTATAGGAGTGTTTGTTCGTATAGGAAAGGCAACGTGTTTATAACAGAGTCTAATAAAGACCCTGTGTGCTCACACTATACCTCGACAAGTGAAGAAACTAGTATCGAACAAAGCTGTAGGCCAAAACCCACAAGAACTTGACTAGAGTTCTTGGGGCGCTTCGATTCACCCTTATATACTATAGCTACATGGTCCGTGCGCACACACGCTGCATATTACTAATACTATATATGATAAGAGCAAATATTGCTATTCGCTTACTATAAATGTTATCTATTGTTACAAGGTTTAATGTGATTATGTGAAATGGTGAAATATGTGAAGATGTGATATTGTGAAGGTGTGAAGAGGTGAAAGGGTAAAGGAATAGATAATTCCCATGGTCATGTGACTGAAAAACAAATACTGAAGGAGCACGCAGCAGCTCAACTTCATAAATATAATGAAAATAAATATTATCCACCAAGACAGGGGCTTAAAGTGAGCGCACAGCAGCTCAAGCTTTGTGTTTCTAACACTACTAACCAGAATGGATTTATCCACTAGGGAAAGATGGAGCACAAGGAGATACACCCCCCACACCACTCTTGGCAGCCACTCTATGCATGTTGGCAGGGCTACCGTTCTAGCCTCCAGTGGCACCTCCCCCATTGGTCAGTGGCAATTAAATGCTTGGGAGTGTTATATACACACACCATGTTGTTACAAGCTCTTCTGTTTCATGACCATTAGCTTCCCTCACCAAAAAAAAAAATCCCTCCCTCAGCCTCCCTTTCAAACAGCGGTTATACAGGGCATCTCGCACACTTTTCCCTTTCTCCTATCTAGTTCAAGATGAGGTTTCATTTCGCTCAAAGTCCCGCATGTTGTTTACAAAAGGTATCAATTGGCTGCGACCGCCAGCCAGCCGTATTTGGCTGGCTCCCCGAGTAAAGCGACCGACTCAATGCGAGGTTGATTAGTGTAAATGAATAGGAAAAAATGCAGGTAGAATGTAGAATTTCATTGCAACACAAGGAACGGTGCTTACATAATACAGTCGCGGAGCTTTGAACTACCTTTGATCACTCCAAGCAGAACCCACACACAAACAGAAATCGTGCCTTTTGCCTGTGACACCAGTACCAAGACTACTCAAGCGCACACGGATTGCAGACGCGGCCGACACAGTCTCACCTCATCTACCACCTTCGCAAGTGAAGCGCGAGCGCGGCCCGTCTCCGCTGTCCGTCGAAAGGAGACTCGTCACTTCCGGTACAAAGTGCTTCGCTCCCGTTCCTGACGACTGTCTTCTGTCGTGTCCAGAATACAAACAAAATCGACTGGGATGGGTGGCAAGGTGCGTCAAGGAGTTAGAGGCACTGAACCTCATCCCAGAAAGGAAGCTTATCAGGCGAGTTCTGAATGGACATACATATTCCTTCTCGCTGCTGATCAAAATTCATAGAGATGATGGCTTGATTATCGACTGGTGCGCTATAGATGTTTCTCGGGCCCTCTTTCCTCACCCTCCCATAGGAGGAGCCACGTCCCTGTCTGGTCAGATACCCGAAAGCCCGAGTCGCTGGATCTTGCTGCTACAATCATGCTTGCCCACCGAACTAACGCACAGCGGCATCGCCGTCGCATTCGCAAAGATTCGCCGCCCATGTCTGTGTCCGGTATCTCTACACAGGAACGCCCTACATCATCCCTCCCCAATCTTGGTGACGTTTCTGATGCCGACCGCCTTTGAGAAAGAGGCTCCCGGCTCCCCCACGGCCATCATCAATACGTCAGATGAATCCCTCCCAATCGATCCCATCTTCCTCTGTCAACTCGCCGCTAAGCATAGTCGGGTCTTCCTCATGTTCACAAGTACCACAGATTGGAGACGAAATGAAGGGTGAAAGCCAAGATGTTGTTCCTGCGACACGTTCTAGTGAGCCTCGCTCACTCGCTTGGAGTGGGTCTTCAGAAGACGCAATGTCGGAAATGACTTTGGATTATCTTCACCGGTAGGCCACTGTATGGAGATGTTCCAATGACCTAATCACTCGGGTCTCTATCGATAGATACGTCCAAACCTACGAAGCGGACAGGGCGAGTCTTGCTTCTGCGTACGCTGGAAACGCTTCCTTCGCTTACCGTGTTCATAAAATTGATCATAATCTGAGCGGGAGCACGTCTTCCATACGGCCATGCTCTCCCCAATGTTTCAGTGAGCTCTTGTGACACGTCATGGGGGTGACTTATGCACGCGAATGTCGATCTACAGGCTCTGGACCCAAACGGACGGTCTGGATGTAACCACGACGCTGTTGGCTCTGCCCTCCCTCCATTCCAACCCTGCCGAACACTCGGCTACTGCGCAGATCGACTACGACATCTTCTATCTTGGAGCAGAGCTAATGTTTGTGGTGTGTCGTGGAGAGATCTCAACCAAAACTGTCGTGCATAGTTTTATTCTGCAGAGGAAGGAAGTGGATGGCGAAGGCGAGGGTGTGTGGCCGCTGATAGCCAGGGCCCACCAGATTGTCGTCTTCCAGACATGAGTTGACAGCAAGCGACATGTTTTTTGTGCACACAAGTCGCCATGATGTGCGAAGGGGGATCCCGACGTGAGCGCCTTGCACGGCGTTGGTTGCGACGGAGATCTACGTGGGAAGCGCAGAGGACAGCCAGCACCAGCCAACGTTAGACTCGCGCACTGCTTTGTTGTGCAGTGAACGTGTAGGCCACAAATAAGGCAGTTCAAAGTCCGCCGTTGGGACATTCTTTCTCCTTATTTTCGCGCGAGTAGACGCTCTGCACCAGTCCCCCTCATCCTCTCCCTCAGCCTCGTCGGACTGGTGTCTTCCCTCGCTCCTACATGACGACCCCTCACGTTATAGCTTCATCCTCGGGACACCACACGCAGACCGCCACATCGAATGGCATCGTTGGCAATCATTTCCGAGTGGGCAAGAAAATCGGAGAGGGCTCGTTTGGTGTCGTATTCGAAGGTGAGCCTCTCATGACCATTGTGTTTCGTGGTCTACTTGCTGTGCGGGAAAGTTGGCGCCACCGGCAGTTGAACCTTAATGTCCAGTCCGTGGGGATCCTAGCTATACTGGAAAGCTGCATCATTAATGTCGCATCGACGTGGTGTTCCACTGGCTCTATGTTCCCTCGTCTCATAATATTTCGTCCTTGAACTCAACACTTGGTCGTCATAGGCACCAAACTCCTCACAAATCAGCCCGTTGCCATTAAATTCGTGCGTTACCGTACCTCAAGGAGACCACTTATTGATCTCGCTCTCAAAGGAACCACGAAAGTCCGACGCCCCCCAATTACGGGACGAATTTCGATCCTACAGAACGCTCAACGGTACATGTGCGTGTATCTTGCTTACCCCTTTTTTCCGCACTTAATATGTCGTTCCCAGTGGGTGTCCCTCAAGTCCACCATTTCGGGCAGGAAGGACTTCATAATGTCCTCGTAATTGACCTTCTCGGTCCAAATCTTGAGGATCTCTTCGACATGTGTGGTCGTAAATTCACCATCAAGACAGTATGCATGGCTGCAAAGCAAATGGTGAGTAGTTTGCCGGTGTGGTATTCCCGCATGTGTCATATGTCCAGACCCCGGCATGGGGTCGTGACTGTAGTACCCCTCTCTCAGTTCCCCCAGTTCTCGTGTCGCGGCTTATTCTACTGTAGATCACGCGCATTCAATCAGTCCACGACAAGTCGCTCATTTATCGAGATATCAAGCCTGATAACTTTCTCGTTGGTGTTCCCGGCACGAAAACCGCCAACATTATACATATCATTGGTACGCACGCTCTCTTGCATTTGTCAGCATTTGTTCTCCAACCTATGTCCATTCCGCGGTTACACATTTTTTTTGATTTCGTCTCCGCGATGGACATATAGACGCCCCGGCAATTACCGCTCCATACTATGGTTCTCTTCTTGGACTTGCTGATCTCACTTTGCCATCCAGATTTCGGCATGGCGAAGCATTACCGAGATCCCAAGACTAAAGTTCACATTCCTTACCGTGAACGTAAGAGCCTGTCCGGCACAGCCCGGTACATGTCGATCAACACTCATCTTGGCCGTGAACAATCTCGGCGAGATGACCTAGAATCTTTGGGTCATGTGTTCATGTACTTCCTGCGAGGCGGCCTTCCTTGGCAAGGACTCAGGGCTGCAACAAACAAGCAAAAGTATGAGAAGATTGGAGAGAAGAAGCAGACCACCCCAATTTCGGAGTTGTGTGAGGGCTTTCCAGGTACGTTCGTCCTTTGATCGCACTCCCATGTCAGGAGGGCATGGCAATGGCCACTTCCTTTGATGCCTCTCGCCGACCTTATCCCTTGCAGAGGAGTTTGCTATTTACATGAACTACGTGCGAAAACTGGGTTTCGAGGAGTCTCCTGACTATGACTTCCTTCGCGAGTTGTTTGCCAAGGTCCTCAAGACCATCGGAGAGCAGGATGATGCCATTTACGATTGGATGTTGTTGAACAACGGCAAGGGATGGGAAGCTGGCAATGTATGTGATTCAACGTCGTATCTGAACCTATACGTAATACCTGTTTCGACAGACTTCTTCGTTATTGGCACAGGCACATGCAACCGCGAATGCCCCACATACCCCTCGCCATCGCGATACCAATCGGCGTGCTCGGGCTCCGGTGGCCGATGCATCTACACCATCGACTCCTCTAGTTCTTGCACCCACACCTGCTCACCACAAGACTAACAGACGTCCTGGAACTCGCGAAGGCCATGGCACGCGAGATTCGATGGCCCGCGGAGATGTCAATGCGCAGCCTATAACCCCTGTTGGCAGGCGGGTCAGCCAGACGCCGCGGGACAGCCCTGGGCTTGCTCCTCCACACCCGTACGCCACTGCTCCCACGTCGCCGGGTTATCGGCCAAATGGATGTGGTAGGGTTTCGCCAGCTCCTGCAACACAAGTAGCGATGGGCATGAACGGCGGCCACGTCGTTGGGCGCAACGATGGTTGTGACTCGGTCCTGTATGGGGTTCAGGCCCACGGCGTCAAGAACGTGGCTAACTCGCGAGAGGATACCACGGGTGGTACGGTTGCTCGCGATGGACCTCATGCACGAATGGCCGTGTTCGAAAGTCAGATGCGCGGGCCCAGTGATTTGGAAGACGACAGGCACCCCAAGCAGAGAGGCCTCTTTTCGAGCTTGCTCTGCTGCAGGGCATAAATCATCACTGGCTGAATCCATCGGTGGGTTTTCAGGCGCAGGCCGCACTTCCATTGGGGACACACTAGTGGGTTCTTTGCGTGTGTGTGAACGACTCAACTTGAACGCAAAGGCACGAGTACTGGACGACAAGCAGCATCATCTATCATCCAATTGCTATTATACATGTTTATCTACCTTGCTGAACTTCGTCACGGAATCACGTCGCTTCTTTCGCCGGTCGTCGACGATATCCTCAACACATTTCATACCCTTGACAGTCGTTACTTGGCACTATCCCTCTGCGTATTCTCAATTCCATCTCTCCATAGCCTCGTGTGGGAGGGGAATTGTTGTCTATTTCATGATGCTGGTGTATTGTATATGTCTCTACTTTATTCTGCTTTCGAGGTGCCGTCGCATAGGCTACATTTCTCGAAAGATAATGGAGCTTTTTATTTGAGTCAAGAACTAGCTTTGCACCGAACCACACATCAACTTGTATATACACCAGACGACAATGGGAATTCTGCGAAGTAATTGGAGCGCAAGACAGAATGTACAAGATAACAACGTGAAAGCGAAATGGGTTGTGGGGTCTGCCTAATCGTACAAAGGAATAAAGTGAAATGGGGTCAGCGGACGAGAAGGAAGGGACGGTCTGATCCAGTCAACACCAAGTTAGCACTCGCCCGGTTTGGCGCTGGCCGCATCCACGTGACCCAGCCCACCATAGGTGCCCGTGCGGCCCATCTCCCCAGGAGCCTCGGCATTTCTGACGGCCGCACTCTCACCGACACCGGCGTCGTTCTGGGGGACTGCACGCGTAGTGTATGTGGTAGAGCTACGCAGGCCCTCAGGATTCGGTGCGGCTGTCGCGCCGACGTTCAGGTACGACGCGGATGCGGGGTAGGCGCCTGAGGGGACCTCGTAAGGGGTGTTGGAGGGGTCAGGCTCTGAGACGACGTATGTGCGCGTTCCGGACGATGATACGCGGGGCTCTGGGGAGCCGTCGGCCTGTTTTTCGTAGACGGCGGAAGGGGAAGGGGTGAGGGGGCTGGACACGTTGAGGGAGACAAAGGGGGAGTGGAATGCACGGACGGAAGCGCGGGGGAGAGCGCGGAGGAGGGCAGAGCGTGCGGGAGACATGGTTGGCGCGAGGAGACAACCGTGCGAAGATTGGGGCACATGACGGAGAGCCACGTCCGCAGAGATTCCGCGGCGCAGCGGAGTTGGACCCCGCATGCAGACAGCCCGTCAGTCCGACAGAAAGGCGCATTGTCCTCCGGCGCGTCCATCTGCTGCCGGCGCAAGTGGTCCCTGAAACCTCCGGTGGCAATGACGAACGAAACGACGCGCTGAGTTCCGCCATCGACGGAACTCCCTCCGTCTTCCTTGGTGTTTCCAGCTCTCCCTACACAGGCAGATCGCCCGGTCGCATGCTCGACTGCTGATGGCAACGCGGTGGATGGGGCCACGGTCCCAAGGCTTCTTGGCTAGATCGTCCACCACCACGTCGTGTTAATCGGGAAATCCGCTGTACTCTCATTCACATCCGTTAATTTAGGGTTCTGGACTAGCCCGGTGTTACTGTCATCCTTGATGCAAGCGCCGTACCCGCTTGTGCCAACTTATCTATAGTTATGGAGGTTCGCACAACCCTTGAGGAGCAATTGTCTGATGGCGGCTCAGGATCTAAGCTCTGCGATCTGCCGTGTTTCAATGCTGACCGCCGTCTAGCTGTCAGCAACAAGGAACAACAGTGTAACAATGTCGCGGGTGTGCTGCAATGCAGGGACCCGCCAGAGCCAACACTGGCCTGATTGCGCCGAAGATGTGTGCCACACTTCCGAAGGAATCGCTCACTTTGGCATGCTCCATCTCACGGACACCGCTTATGAAAGTGCTTCATGCTGGGTCTTCGGCCCGGGAATGAGTTCCTTTGTGGTACGCACCTTGCTAGCACCATGATCGGCCACCGCGTCTTAGACCGTCTACTGCAGTGTGTTGATGTAACTCAAGGGCGGTGGAATACGATAGATGTGCTGCGGCGATCGTGCCTATCGATCGAGCGCTTCTTGTTAAATCTGGTAGTCACTGACCACATGCAACTTTTCAGACACGATTTCGACGGCTGCGTATCTCGTATGGGCAGACTAAAGGGTCGATTGTTGTAATCAGTCACCGGTTACAAAATGCGTTTCCACGTAGATAGACACACCAGCATCGCATGTTCGTGTGTACAAGCTTGTCTGCGCAATGGGAGTCCCGCAGAATAATACAATTACAATTCTGGGACTTCACTGTTTCACGAGTGGCATTGATGTGTCAATGTGTGTCTGGATCCTTTTGAAAGTCGCTCTCTAGGAGATATAACTCTAGGACCGAATGAACAATTCTTTTCAGATTTTCGAAAGTCCGACTTCCACCTGCTCACTTTGGGCTTCCTGCATTCGGTCTCCATGTCTCAAGTGGACTCAACCTGGAACGCTCACTGGTATAAAGCCATACCTCGGAGCCGAGCGAGGGTTCTAAACACTCGGCGCATGCGGGAGCCGTTCTCTATCTGTGATCCCGGCGAAGGGGATAACTGCGGACATGTTATAAAGTGATGATTTGAAGAGGGCAACATGCGATCTTCATTTACCTGGCAACGTGGGAAATTGATATCACCGGACAGCTGGGAGTGCGAGGAGGCGAGCATAGTTCTCTCCGTGTGGCCGGTCGAACAAGTGCGCAGAGAATCAATCGGCTCAGGTAGTTTTCGACCGATTCGTACTCTCCGCAGGCTGCCACCACATGCACGGGTCCAGCTCATCGCCGTCGTGCAGCATGTAAATTTCTCGGATTATAGATATATAACGGCCGATTGCCGCGCTACGGCATCTCTCTCCTCGAAAAGGCAACTCCTTGTTTTATATCAAGGGGCTTGCGGTGGCCACGTCCTACAGCAACTACCATTGCCATCATCTATCATCCAATACCACGTACGCCTCTGCCCTCGCGGATTCCCCATACGAGACTCGCAGCTCTGGGTGTCACTCCGACACCACATTCGGTGCCACATGTACATGAGGTCCTTCCTCTCCTGTCCATTAACTTAAGTCCACGGACATCACCCAGGTGAAGTTTGCATTTCGTTCGGCACTTGTGTTACCGTCATCGCGGCTTCGCTTGCCTAATACTGCTCAACCTAACCGATATTTCCCTGTTTCTTTGTCATGGGGCTCCAGTCGGCGTGCTTCCAGAACACCACACGCACCTTGTGTGGCCATGCGTTTCCTTATCCGATGTTCCGGGGGGAGCGATCTGTGTTTAAAGATCTTTCACCCTCCTGGACTTTTTCACGAGTCAATGACTTCCATGGCAGGTACAGATTGTCGGAAAGTCGATCCTGCTTTTTTGCTTCCGACTTCCGAACCCGTAGGGTTTATAACCACTCTGCCCGTAATTCGGACCGAGAGAGTATGCACCCACTTTCGACCCAAGACGCCTCCGTTCTCATCGTGGCTGCCGGTCTGGTGTGCACGTCCCTTCCCTGTATGATCCATTCTCCTGACAGATATCCTAGGCTTGCTATCTAGTGTTTAATCGTTATGAGCCTGTCAATCCCCTCTCTCATATTGCCCTCCTTATTGTCGTACCTGGCGTCTTGACCCGCGTGCCTTTATCTAGCTTCGCTTCTGTCGTTCGCGTAGTGACGTGCACCTACTCGCTTTACTACTCCACCATCCTCATCTCCTTACTTGCTTACCGACTTTCGCCTGTCCACCCGCTCGCCAAGTATCCTGGACCCATCCCATGTCGCATCTCCAAATTCTGGATGGCCTGGGTATCTTCTCACGGAAAACAGCACAAATATTATTGTGAATTGCACCAGAAGTATGGTGATGTCGTAAGAATCGGTAAGACCATGTCCTTATAGCCTCCTTATTCTTTATTTGATCGTAAACATTAGGTCCCAATGAATTGTCGTTTCGAAGCGTTGACGCGATTTCCCCCCTGATGGGGTATCCTGGCCTTCCCAAAGGACCGCGTACGGTAACTTTTCCTGTCTCCGTGGGCATCTGAACTTACTTGCCGTAGATTGGGACGGCCGTCTGGCTGAGCAGACGACCATTAGGGCGATGATATCCTTACGAGACCCCGCGGAGCATGCGCGCCGCCGGAAGCCGTGGACGAGAGGGTTCAGTTCCGCCGCACTCAAAGGTTACGAAGAAATTCTTGGCAGGAGAGTGCAAGAGTTTGTGACGGCACTCAAAATGCAACAACAACCCATCAACCTGGCTGAGTGGATTAGCCACTTTACGTGAGATTTTTCCATCCTCCCGAAACAAAAAAACTAATATGACGACCCTAGATTCGACTTTATGAGTGACATGGCGTAAGTCATACTCCTCTCCGCGGGAATTCCGGCCTCAGCTCAATATGTTGCGATAGATTTGGTGGAGGCTCGCACATGATGCGCGATGGTGATAAGGATGACACTTGGCACCTACTGGAAAGCGGACTGCCGTGAGTACAGTCTCTCGATGGTCGATTCAGGTTAACGGGTTTGACTTCCAGACTTGCTTTGATTCTGACCCACGTGCCTTGGTTGGGACAATACTACGTTAGATTGCCTGGGATCGGCGTAGACTTGAAGAGATTCCGCTTGTTCTGTCAGGAGCGTGCAATGCTCAGACGATCCCAAGGCTCTCAGTCTAAGGATCTGTTCCATTACTTGGTGAGTAGCATGTGCTTACTCTCCGTGGTAAGGACTGAGTGTGCACCATGCGTCAGATTGATGAAGCGGGGGGTGAACGCTCCCCTCCCACATTTGCGGAGGTTGCTTCTGATGGTGTCCTCGCCATAGTTGCGGGGTCAGACACCACTGCGACGACACTCAGCACATTATTTTGGGCTCTATTGAGTCACCCTACTGCCTACCGTCGGCTCCAGGCGGAAGTTGATCACTATTACCCTCCTGGCGAAGATGCATTATCCACTGCCGCCCACCCACGGATGAATTATCTGAATGCCGTAATGTGTGTTGTTTCGCCTTTTTATCACGCTGAGCGAAGTTAACATGATACCATTTCAGTAACGAGGCCCTCCGATTGTTCCCACCCATTCTCAGTGGAAGTCAGCGTGGGGCGACAAAAAGCAGTGGAGGAAGGCTAGTGGGACCTTAGTACGTTACTCAGTCATTTTTTTTCCCATGCTTCTCATTTCTGGACTTCCAGCTTCGTGCCGGAGGGGACGAGTGCTTTTGTTCATTTCTATTCTCTTCACCGCGATCCTCGTAACTTCTTGCCAATGCCTGACACCTTCTGGCCTGAAAGATGGCTCTCTGTGGACGAGAGAAGGGCTCTGGGATACCTGGACTCAAACGACCGGGACAAGGTTCCTTTCAGGCATGTTCCGGCGGCCTTTATCCCTTTTTCATTCGGACCCACAAATTGCGTCGGCAAAAATCTTGCATATCAAGAGATGCGGACGGTCGTCTGCTCGATGATGCAGCGTTTGGATTTTCGATTCGCTGACGGATATGACCCCGAATGCTGGGATCGTGATATGAAGGACTACTTTGTGGCGATGAAGGGCAAGCTGCCTGTCGTCGTATCTCCACGGGCTTCCAGCAGGTGATAGCGCAAAGAATTTTGACGATTTCGAGTTCATGCTGGAGTAGCGTGGAGCATCTAGCGATTCGTTGTATAATTCTTTTTTTAGAACCGTGCTCTGATAGTGACTTTGTACTTTTAGTGCGGCCGCCTGATCATGGCCTTGTAATATTGAACCGGTGAATGTAACACCGGGTAGCTCTCCGCGAAATATGTGCTGTACTAAGAATGTAGTGCTTAGGATCGGCGGGCGAAGAAGTCGAGTGTGGCATAGTCGTCGTTCAGATGACCACGGTCCATTATCAGAGGCTCTCGTGACGAGGTATTTCCGCCAATTGGGCAATTGGGGAGAGATGAGTTAATTCGACTGAACTTCCATCCGTCCCTGTCGTGGTTATTTGCTATGCGTAGATTCGACAGCAGATCTCCTCCTGTACAAACACCCCTGAGCATCGGGCTTCAATGAAATTTATGCATCGATGCATGAACTCAGGGTCGCATTCAGGTACGGCGCTGGTTGAAGATCAAAATGATCATCACTGAATCATCCAACGTTGTGAATGCCAACAACCTCCGATAGGAAGAAAGAAACTCACCGTATTGGAAGAGTGAACACCACAAGGCGAGCTGCTCGACGGAGATCCGTCGTTGTAACACCGGGCCCGGTTCCGGGAGACGGATCGCATCACGAAAGGATTCCTCAGGCTGACTTACAGACCGTGATGACGAAGATGGAAGGAAGTACGCTCGAGATAGAAGGGTTCCCAACTCACCATGATCGTATGTAGCTTCTCCGCTCTCACCGTTTTCCGCATCTAAATGATCGCCCCAAGCTTGGGTGGGGCATGTAATCAGACTGGGAGACTCGGCCTTGATATACTGCGATGCCATTTCAATACCTGAATGCTGACCCCTGTCAGCCATCACCTCGCTCATGCTGCGACCCTGCATGCTGAAGTTACCCTTTTCTGTGGAATTGGGAGAACTCGACAACGTTACAACGGGACTCATCTGCGCAGATTGGCGGTCGCCAGCAGAGCTGACGGCCTTGAGTTAATCTCATGACCGTCAGTTGCGACACTACCATAACGCTCGACCTACTTCCTGGCAGTACGTCCAAATCTCCAGCCTGGCCGCCGCGATGGCGGCGGGGTGGACACAATTCTTGTCTGCGCTGTCCTCGGGCGTACTGTTCTGTCATCCCAATGGACTCCTATGTACCGGAGGGTTCTTTTGCGCCGGTTCGAGACGCCATCTTGACGCGCCGGGACGAGTCTCTGTATCCAGAAGATCGAGTACCTTCGATAGGATCTCTGATGCCCTATGGACGGGGGCCGCACACGGCGAAGTAGCGCGCTTTCTCAGCAGGTGCACTTCGATTCTGCCGGAGCTCATTACAAGCAAGCCAGTGTCGAGGCACCGGCCATTGAATTCATTCCGGAAGCTTATACTTGGGAGAAAGGAAGTTGTAAGCGCCATTCATCTGCGGTGTCCGCGACAGCAATGCCGGTCATGGCACTACGGTCGCGGAGCCGCCATCGTCAGATATAGTGATTGGTCGGCCCTACTTGCTACAACCTCCGGATTCGCTGTAAACGCCGCTGGCCTCCGGATCGCTTCATCGTCTCTCTCAGCACGAGACAACTCGGGATTACTAGTTCGGAGGCCATCTTCTCATGTTGCCGTGTCCGGCGAGTACGCCCGCTGCCCAAGGTATGCATACAGTAAGCCTGATTGATTTCGGCATCATGGAGGGCGGACACTACGAGCTTCCACTTCCACGCGTGGGCTGCACGAGAGATGGCCCTTCGGCATATGCCAAATCGAATTAGTGTGCGTGAGGATGGATGCAGGCGCTCTGAAGCTGTCGTTCTTCGGCGAGTGCCAGCTTGGGTCTCGAGGTAGCCCTGCTTCGGTAGATGCGGGTGTGATCAGAGTGCCGCATTGACCATGGCCTCGTGCAATTGAGGACGGGGTTAGAGATGGCCATCGGCTGCGACGGCCGTGACGACGTGACATCCGACACGAAATGTCTCTCGTCCTTGCGGTAAATGCGGGGTCGTCCTCGCTCAAGGTCTCGCTTTACCAGCGAGTGCCAGACGATCCAGCGACGCCTCGTCTCCTCCTGACCTCTTCTGTCACATCCATCTCCTCCCCCCCAGCCAAGGTCACCTTCAGCCATGCAAACGTTACTCGAGCAGCCTCGCACCGTGACTCGTCCGAGCTCTCTATTCACGACCATGAATCTGCGTTCATCCACTTTCTGGACCGCCTCAAGCAAGACGCAAGCATCGACCGCCAACAGGTCAAGCACATATGCCATCGGGTTGTCCATGGAGGGGACTACACAAAGCCTGTCATCATCTCAGAGCAGTCTTACCACCATATCGAGACATTGTCTGACCTCGCTCCTCTGTGAGCCCCTTTCGAGTCCACCCGGTAGTCGTCTTGATGTGATTGGCGTCTGGTCAGCCACAACGGTGCTGCGCTCTCCGTCATGAACGCATGCCTCACGGCGCTGCCGGACGCGCTGTCGGTTGCATTTTTCGATACTGCATTCCACAAAGACATGCCTCGCCACGTATCGACATACGCCATCGATCAGAAAGTGGCTGGAGAACGTGGTCTGAGGAAGTATGGCTTCCACGGACTGAGCTGCACGTGTCCATCCATAGACGGTGTCCCCGAGTGCTCATAGACGTTCAGACGCCTTCATCAAACGCTTGGTTGCAAAATATTTACACAAGGTTTACCCCTCTCCGATGAGTGATTCAACGTGCTCACGTTTATGTTCTGCAGGACGAACGTGAATTGAACATCATTGCATTGCACCTTGGATCGGGAGCATCTGCTTGCGCGATCCGGGGTGGACAGTCCATCAATACATCCATGGGTCTAACTCCTCTGAGTGGTCTGCCCGGGGCCACCAGAGCAGGCGATGTCGACCCCAGTCTCATTTTCCATTACACAAGCGAATCCCCCAGTGGTCTGAGTCACATGTCTGCCAATATGAAAGAAATCCACGTTACAAGAGTTTGCTCCCCTATTTGCCTACTCTTTTCTTCTGTACTCACCAGAACATTCTTTAGGCAGAGGAAATCCTCAATAGTCAGGCAGGCTGGAAAGCGTTGACGGGAACTACCGATTTTGGGGAAATCACCAGAAAGGCTGATCTCTCTGCTCCATCATCAGCTGCGGCTGACAATCCCTACGCGCTGGCGTTCCACATCATGCTCGATCGCGTCTTGCAATACGTGGGCGCGTATCACCTCTCCCTTCGTGGGAAGGTTGACGCACTCGTATTCGCTGGAGGGGTCGGGGAACGAAGTCAAGAGTTACGGAGAGCCGTCGGGGAAGCAGTCAACCATTTGGGGTATTCGGCCATTGACGAACGCGTGAACGGGGATCTAGAGCACCGAGAGGGTGTCGTCGTTGATATTGGAAGGCACGACGGGGGGAAGCGCATGCTAGTCTGCAGGACAGACGAGCAATTCGAGATGGCAAGAGAATGTTCACTCAATGACGAGTTTTGGCGTTGACGCGGACGAGGGTCATGTTTGCAGTTGTACGAATCCTAGATACGTGGCATGTACAAAGTCCAAGAGAAATGTGTACGATGGCTGGTCGCTTGGAGGCTCGTGCTTGGCGGTGATGAACACTCGTATCTGAGTACTGAACCACCAGTGTCCTTGAGTTTCCTTTCAAACTGTGGATTCAGTCGCACGTCTGCATCTTTCTCGGACTCCACCATTCGAATCCTGGCACCGTTGGCCCACATGTCGAGTCATCTTCCGGCCACTGAGCTCAAGTCCGGCAGTGGAATGATATGGACCAAGCTTGCCTCTCATTTTCCACAAACAATTGCGGTAAGCTGGCCTCCCATACATCTTGCTTCACCCCACTGCTGCCCTCTGTATCGATCGAACGTCTCGTTCATGAGAATTTCTCCGTCTTCGACATGTTATACGCGGAGTGGCAGGGGCTCATGACGCACTCGTCAGTGATGATCGTCAACGATGGTGGGTACCTGCACTGTTGCTCAGCCAGTCGAGTGGAAAGAAGCGTAACTCAAATTTTGACCACATCTTACGGTCCATTGCGCAGCGTGCTAGTGTACAGGTTGGCGTAACGGACCATCCCAAAGAGATGCTACGCTGAGGGGAGCCTGACTGACGTACAAACGAAGATGATTGAGGAAACACAACTCCACTCGCATTGCCTACCTCGCACCTAGCCAATGCATGGCGGCTTTCCACACAACAAATGGTATCGGCAGCACGAAGCCAGCCGGTGGGTCCTTCTTAAGCGCTCGTTCTTGAGCTGCAGCTTTCGCGATTTCTACCTCCCGTCGAGCCTCTGCGAGCTCTTCTTGCAGCTGAGCATTCTTCTGACGCTCCACAGCCTCTCGTTCCGCTGCTTCTGCCTCCATCCGTCTTCGAAGTTCTTCTACCTCCGCACCTCGTTTGTGAAGCGTCGCCAGCTCTTCTTCCACTTTCTTCCTGCGCTCGTGTTCTTCTGCCAGCCTCGCTTTCTCTTGAACCTCTAACGCGAGCGCTCTGGAGAGTTCTGCAGCTCGCTTTGCTTCCTCAGCCCGACGTTCCTTGTCCGCGAGCTCTTCCTCCATCACCTCACGAACTCGTGCAACCTCTTCCTCGAGCTGCTTTCTGACGGCTTCCTCCCGCAGCTTAGCTTGCTGGCGCTCTTCGTCGAGCCTCGCTAGGGCGGATTCTCTGATCTGCCTTGCCACTTCTGCCTCACGCTCTCTCCGAACCTGATCTTCCCTGGCAGCAGCGTCCTTCTCCCTACGTTCGCGTGCGAGCTCTTCCTGCAGGCTCAGTCTGCGTTCTTCTTCTTCCCGCAGCCTTAGGCTTTGTTGCTCCTCTAGCTGTCGAACACGAGCCTCCTCCGTTTGTCGAAGAGTTCGTACCTCCTGTTCTCGCTTCAAGTGAGCTTCCTCCAGAGTTCGACGCACGCGCTCCGTTTCCTCGAGGATCTCCTTCTCCTTCTCGCGCTGGAGGGCCTGGTTCTGTCGCTCGAGGAGGAGGGCGTGAGCTTCTGCCTGGGCTTGCCTTGCAGCAGCAGCCTCGCGATCCCGGCGTTCCTGCTCAACGGCAACCCTTTCAATCTCCTGTCGGGCTTTCGCGATCTCGTCCTGCAAGCGAGTTCTCTCGCGCTCCTCTGCTAGTAGTCTGGTTCGTTCTTCTTCTTCCCTAGCTTTCGCTTGACGCTGGAGTTCCGCCTCAAGCGCAAGAGCTCGTTCGTGCTCTGCTCCGACCTTCTCCGCCTGCTCCGCTTGGGCCCGTTTCTTCTCGGCTTCAGCTCGCACCATTTCTTCCTGAAGGGAGCGTAGGTGTTCCTGGTGCCGCGCTTCGGCAAGCTCTCGAGCCTTGCGCTCATCCTCAAGCAGGCGAGCTTTACGCTCTTCCGCTTCTTTCTTCGCATTGAGGAGCTCGCTTTCGCGTCGTGCGTGTTCGATCTGAGAAGTCTCAACTTGTTTGCGAGCCTGGAGAACTTGTTCGTGCAGCCCCTCGAGCTCTCGCACATAGCGACGATTCTCGGTCTCCATCTCCGCGATCTTAGATTCAAGTCGCGATTTCTCCGAGATGAAGTCTGCCGCCATGTGTTCGGCATCGCGTTGGGTACGCTCGATCTCCTCCCGCTTTTTATCAACTTCTTCTTGGAGCTCCGCCCTTGTCTCCTCGTCCTTGGCGCGCATTGCAGCCTCCATCTCTTGGCGCAGCTTTTTGAGCTCCTCATCGTGACGTTGAGCCTGCTCCTTCAGGGCACGGGTGAGCTCTGCGCCGGCAGCGGTGTGTGCGAGATCTTTGTGCTCGTTTACGAGCTCTCGCTGGATCTGAAGCGTAGCAGCCTGATTATTGATTAAATGACGAAGAATGGCAAGTGCGGATGCCTGGGTGCCGTTGTGGCGAAGCAGTCGCGCGCCCTTTTCAAGGACGGGCTTGAAGAACTTGTCATTGTTGGCAAGCTCTAGCTCCCGGGCCTCCCCGACCTTGGGGTCGACGTTCGACCACATGTTGGTCACGATGAGGACGTTTCGGAGGGTGCTATCTCCGCAGAGCTCGCGGAAGATACGGAAGTTGCGCTTCGATGTGCCGCCCATCCTGACGTCGGAGATACGGTGCATGTAGATGATGCCAGCGAGCTTAGCGCCTTGCTCATAACTGCGCACAGGGTTATCCAGGTCGTTCTGTGCCCGATGTAGAAGAGAATACTTACGTGTTGGACAGATAAGCCGCGATGGACGAGAGGATATCCGTGTCGCTACGGGTCGTGTCGTCAAATCCGGGAGTGTCAATCAAAGTGACTATGCGCCCGTTGAGGAGAAACGGTCTGGATGTTTGCACTTCGGAAGTACAACTCTCCAGTCCGCGACCAACAGGCAAGTTTGACCCGCTGGCGAGATTGATAAACTGTTGAACCCGATGATGATCAGTGACTAGCTGTGCCTCGCTGGACATCGCGTACGGTTGATTTGCCACCTCCAGTGGGTCCCATTACCCTGTCCATGCAATCTTAGAGAAGGACGATCCAAAATGGTGGGTTATGACCGTACGCAATTCTGATCTCTTTTCCGCGGATAGCCATGACGATAGCAGGTTGATGGAAAGGGGGAGAAAGTAAGGGGTAGTATACTTTAGACCAGCGGGCGAACGGCGTGTGTGTTTGTGTGTGGAGGAATGCGAGACAGTAAGTTCAGATTGTACGTCCTTGGAGCGTATCCTTATATCCCCCGTGCAGTGCCTGCACCACGCACCCTCGTCACACTGTTCGTGACGACGACCAGACAACGCATGTTTGCGGTTCATCTCCAACGACGGGACCCGAAAACACCCTGTCAGTGCTCCATCGATCAGCTGTTAGGACGGCCACGATGAATCCTGCTGCTCTGAGTTCAAATTGCGCACGATGGTGTTAGCCCTTGGACAGGAAGCGTGTCTTTGGGAAAACGGCGATTCTGCGGTGGACCAGAACGTTGCACAAGCCGAGCACCACCCGCCTGGAGTGTGTTCCCGCACATCTAGATCTCGAGCACAACGTCCATCAACGTTTCAACGTCCAATGGTACATTACAGGAAAATCGCTAACGAAAGATCAATAAACAGGGGAAATACGAGCCGGCACAGAGCTACTACATAATCTGACACGGAGTAGGCGAATCACGCTTCCTTCACCTGCAGTATCTCCTCAATTCTGCGTAATTCAGCCTGATATTCCGACGCTAGCCGAAATGCCTGGCTCTGAGCCTTTTGCAGTTCGACTTCGATCTTCCGCACTTCTTCCTGGAGCTCTTCTCGCGTCTCCTCGTCCTGGCTTCGCTCAGCATCCACCATCTCTTCCCTGAGAGCCTCTAGCTCCTTCTGGTGTCGTGCGGAGAGCTCCGACATCTCCTTATCAAGTTGTATATATGCGGCGGTCTGGGTAATGTCCAACCCTTCTCCTAACTCGCGCTGGATTCGAAGCACCACAGGCTCCTTGTCGGTAAGGCTCTGGATGATGTGGTGAGCAGACTGTTTCGTGTTATTGTGCCGCAGCATGTTTGCTCGTTTATCAAGGATTGGCTTAAAAAAGATATCTTTGGTAGCGAGTTCCTGTTCTCGGGCGTTTCCGTCCTCCGCAGTGACTGTTCCCCACATGTTGGTGACGATGATCACGTTGGGGTAAGCTTCTTCGCCGCAGAGCTCCTGGAACATTCTGAAATCGCGCCGAGCGGAGCCCCCGACCCTCAGGTCGGAGATTCTCTGCATATAGATGGCACCCGCAAGGCGTGCGCCTTGCTTGTTGCTATGGGGGGGGGCGTTAGCCACCGTAACGCATGGTGAATGCGGGCATACGTGGTGACCAGGTACGCAGCTATGAGCTTCAAGACGTCGGTGTCTGTCATGTTTGTATCGTCAAATCCGGGCGTATCGATCAAGATCACTTGCTGTCCCGCCACGCTGAACGACGCCGACGTCTGTACTTGGTTGGTGCAACTTTCCAAGCCGGACCCTTCTCTGAAGTTGGACCCCGACGCCACGTTGATAAACTGAAGTCGACTCGATGAGCGGACTCAACCCCATCGAAGTCAAATAAGCGACAGAACCGTCGTCTTTCCACTCCCAGTGGATCCCATAACCCTGGTGTCACCAATGAGCACGCCTGGCCGAGGCGGACGAGCGTAGAGAGGACGACATACGCAATGTAGATCGTTTCGCGGACTGGCGTAGCGACTATTGGAGACCTTGGTTTCTCGTCGGCAAACTTGTTCAGTTGATTGCGTCTGGCGCATGGAAGGATTTGGCCCATCGTCGGTGAGTTGTGAGGGAGGAATGTGAACTCTGACCAACGAGATATGAGAAAGTGAGCCGACGTTTAATGCAGCACGTGTTGGCAATGTTGTATCACATCGCGTTCACGCGATGGATTCGCCTTGCGTCGAGGGGCTGCCCAGAAGCGTGGCTTCCATTTTTCTGGCGCTGTTGCTGTGAATCTGTAATTCATGTTAGCTGGCGGCGAACACGCGTTTATACCGTGGATGGACAATTGTCAGTGTGACACCTTACTCGTTTGAAGGATGCGACTCTAGCGAAATTCTGAATAGAATGGAACAGGTTGGGTCCCCTCGTCCGGGAAAGAAAGGAAGTCGAGGAGCGAATCAGGCATGTAAATGGCCTCACTGGTTCTGTACGACTGAAGAGAAGGAGCATTACTCGCTGATGAGAGCTCGAAGGTGGTCGCTGTTTCCAGCGGAATGATGTCTAACACAGGCTGTTGCTTCAACTTGCTCCGCTGGCCAAGCCTTGCGAATGTTCGCGGATCGAAATCTCATCTCCTTGGCTTTGGCTTTGCCTCTCTCTGTGGTTACCAAGGCTCTCGAAATCATGTCTGCTCCTGAGAAGAGAACTCATGTCAGCTTCAGTCCACAGACTCCCTGATTTCCTCATCCAAAGCTCACCAACAATTGCAACTTTCAAATGCCCGTTTCAATGCAGCTGTGGAGTACACTCATCGACTGCCACTCACACCAAGTTACTTGCAGGTGCCTCTAGCTGTTGAAATTAGCAAGCACGATCGCGTCCCTAGTCGGAGAAACTCGCCCCTAGGCACCTGAGAAAAAGGCTAATCATGATCGCACGACGGGCCATGAGTGGAGTGATAACGAAGCTCAGCTGTTGCACGAGGGAATGCAACGGACTGCGGTAAGATACTTTACATGGGACGGCCTAATGAAATGAAGACCTTGTAATCCCGAGAGCCAAGACATCAAGTGGACATGCTCAGGTCAGCTAGACATGAGTGCACATGAAACAAAGAAGCTGCAATGTTGCAGTGCAAAGAACAAAGTGTATCGGTATTCAGCAAGGCAGTGATGCTTGCCAAGTCTGACACTGTGAACTTTTCATATTTGTCTTCTTGAATCATTATCTTTCATTACTATGTAAGAGCCAGTTTGGTACTTTGGTTAACAAGGAATAATTAATGTGTTACAGGTGGTAACATTTTACAATGCATTTTCTTATTTTTCTGACATTTTACAAACACTTTATGCACTAGCACAACTCATTGACAAGTTGCACAACATTATGCTCCTAATATCTCTTTATAGACCAGGGATCTTCCCTGGATCTCCCCATGCACAGATCAGGGATCATCCCTGGATCTGCCCACACAGCCTTCCATCTCATCTTTGTGCTGTGTGTGGCTATGTGTTCATTTACTGAGATCTCAATAAGATCTCATACATGCATTTTGTTAGGATCTGGTTGACTTCCAAACCAACCAAACTCTAATCCACCTATACTAGAGTTCATGTACAAGGAACAGAGGTCGCTGTTACAGGCGGTAACATTTTATATGCATTTCCTTTATTTTTCCGCTATTTTATTGACATTTTATGCACTATGCACAAACCGTCGACGGTTTGTGCACCACTATGCCTTT